>PVKB01005171.1:0-107738 GCA_004027205.1 Ctenodactylus gundi
GAAAGAAAGAAAGAAAGAAAGAAAGAAAGAAAGAAAGAAGAGAATGAAGCAGGCACATTGATAGATAATTTGGCTATAGTTTAAAAATTAGGTTTGTGGGTCTAGAGGAATGGCTCAGCGGTTAAAGCGCTTGCCTAGCAAGGTCTAAGTACCTGAGTTCGATTCCCCAGCACCACGTAAGCCCGCGGTGGTGGTGAACGCCTGCAATTCCAGCACATGGGAGGATGAGATAGGAAGACTGCAGTGACTCCAAGGCCAGCCTGGGCTACAGAGGAAGACTCTGTCACTAAATAAACAAATAAACAAATAGAAATTATGCTTGTAGAAAGACAGATTTGACAATAGAAAAGTAGGGAAGTGCTGGAGTTGATGGCTGGATGTGCCATTGTATTTGTAGGACAGTGTTTTCAAACCTCTCCCTCCTCCACTTTCGGTGACACATCTATCTTTTTCCATGAGCTCTCATTATGTATATTTACCCCATTGTAAAGGTGTGTGTCACTGTGTGTGTGTGTACATGTGTGTATATATTAAATGGGATACGTATGCCATTTTTAGACTAGCTACATTTTATTGTCCATTAACTATACTCCTTTTTTTCTCTCCAAAGCATCTTGACATATTAACCAGAAAGTTGAGAATTGCTGCTATCATCACAGAAGTTACTGTGATTCATCTTTTAGTTTTAAAAAATCCTTTCTAGGAAAAGAAAACAAAGCTGGCTGTGTTGTTTAAAATGCAATATTGAGGAGAGTGGCCAAAATGCTTCTTTCCGAGTTTGCAATTGTTTGCTTTATCTTGTTGAAGAACAGGAACTTGGAAAGCAAAGACCAAGCTGTTGCTTTTTAGAGTAAAGGAATCCCCTCTATGATTGCCTCGGATAGTACTAGTTTATGTCTCTTCTATTAAAAACAGCAAATCTTTTTCCTTTAAAGATACATCAAATTACAAACTAGTCACCTGAGTAAATCCTGTCCTAAGTTTTTCTCAGAATATTTCTACATGAACTAAAAATATGATATACAGATTCTATGTATAAGAATATTTAGATAAATCTTAAAACCCCCAACTGAGTGTCAAGTACAGGATGACACATGCAGAAATCTATTTCAGAAATAATTTTCTGATTTAAATTTTTCCTCCTCAGTTTAGAGTTTGTGATTGGACTGCAGACCAGTGACCCTTTGATGTGGCATTGAAGGTCGTATTTGCTGCAAATCTTGTGTCCCCTTAGCAGCTGTGTGTATCATAATCTAGTATGTTTCAATCAGGGGCTCTAAGTGCAGAGCTTGGAGTCCACAGAACACCTGGGGTCAGGTACTGAACTCAGCTAAGCCTCCCTCCCAGATTCCACACCTGGAAAGCAAAGCTGAAAGAAGTTCCACCACGGAAGGCCTAGATATGATCCAGAACTGTCATCTCTGCCTGCAGCACCTCTTAGTGATCAATGGGCTACATGTGATAGGTGAAAACTGATGCACTCAGACTACTTGGTCTAGAAGCATTACTGTGCTCACAGTGGAGTGGCATACTCATAAATCTATCTACAGGGAAAAAATATCCCTACATGGAGCATTATTTACAAGTGGCAATTCTATTATTACAACAATATCAGTCATAACAATAAAGTGCTGATTAGTAATTATCCAGAACTTCATCAAAGGAAAAAAGTATTATACTATGAGCTTTCGGAGGGAATGTAGCCACAGTCATTATTCCCTAAAAGGAACAAAGCAAAAACAGAAGTGGAAACGATAGAAGAGAAAGAAACATAATCAGTTGAGATAAAGACTTAAATCTCCAATAGAATTATTCAATAAATAATTTGTTCACTCCGTTTCATGTCTGTGAACAGTGACTTTTGGTAGGAAACAATGAGAGAGATCTTTGCCTCTGCAAATTTGAGAAATTAATTTACATTTTCTCCATATTGACAGTCACCTATGGCGATACAACTGATAGTATTTTTTATCTTTTTCGGTATATTTCTTAAGAACTTCCCATGTTCTTATAATGAACATTAGTTTTATTGTCAGAAATTTAAAAGACCACTTTTAACAGAGTTCTTTAAAAATAATAAACACTGTAAAGAAGTGATATTTCATTGTCCCAGATATTCATTGTAAACCAGCCTGCCATTTACAACTTAAATGTAGGGAAAATATTCCATCCTGTTGAGTTCAGCGTGATTGAGTTCACCTGTGTGATGTAAAACGCATTTTCTATTAGTTTGTGTGGCCATAAAGTCAATAAAAGGAACAGCAGTCTTCCCCATAGAGCGCTCACCTACTGTAGTTTTCAGCTTATTATATGGCAAAGAGGAACAAAATACTCATAGTAACAATGTATTTTTAATAGGTTCTCAAGCTGTCCCTTTCACAAAGAGTTGTGGCTGAATACAGATGCGGCTGCTGCGAGGCTTTATATAGGTGGACAGGCTGAACAAAAACCAGGTAGGGAGACATTTATCTAACACAAACGCGTGGGCTCCTCAGGCATAAAGCCTACTGATTTTCCACTGGGTTACGAGTTCTGTTTTCCCTGAATGTGGCTTAAATCTAATGGGCAAAATGCTTTCTAGAAAGCAAAGCAAAAATGATGAAACGTAAGTGTTGGAAATAAATGGAATACTAAGAGGAATTAAATAATTCACACACACACACACACACACACACACACACACACACACACACACACACACACACACACACATCCATGGACACAAAGCAAATCATCACAGAGACGAGTTGTTATATTGTCATAGGCTCAGATGAGTAAATATGCTTCAAATTCAATTTAGCATTAAATGCAATGTATTAAGTGCAAATGAAAGTTTGCAAATTAGATAGAATAGATATAAGAAAATGATCATATTTGGAAAGCAAGTTACCTCTTCCTAGTATGTGGGTATGAGGTTAAAAAACAACTTCTTTGTCCCACTTGCAAATTTTAGAGCTTTATTCTGTATTCTCTTTTACCTGAAACTGGTGAAGTTTCTCAGTTCCAATAAGGGAAGATGTGTAGGTGAAACAAGGTAAAGCAAAGATCTTAACGCAATCAGCAGGCCTCTGATGATCAAATACTTACCAAAATCACAACCACATTTGCTGTCTTCAATTTTTAGTTTATTTTTCAATGCCCCATTTCAGAAGAGTGAAGAAATTTTTTTCTCTACTATAAGAAAACACAGTGTTTGTGCAGCATTCACTGTTCATTGTCTCTTTCAATATATAGAAATAATAGGGAATGAAAAAGATTCTGGAAAATTAGAGAGGATTTTTTTGCTGAGGGAAGATAGGGAGATTACAACTCAATTGCAATAGTTTACTTATACATAAAAGTAAATAAATGTCAGTCCAGTGTTCTTAGGGTTCCATACATGTCAAGAAGTCATCAGACCTTAGTGAACCTTGTAGAAAAAGAAACTCAACTTTATTGCAAAAATGGAGTTTCCTTTTCTAGTATGGAATACAATATAACATGGTAAGTGGAACATTAGTTTGCAACTTCTGACCTAAACCTTGACTTTGAAACTGACATATGGGTCATTTGGTGGATTCTATCCTCTTTTCAACTAAGAATGAAGTCAAGAAGCCTGTGACAGAATTCAAATTTTGCCAACTCCAGGTGGTTTAATGTTGAGAATAATAATAATAGCTATTTCGTGCGATTGTTATGAAAAGTAAGTGAACTAATATATGCAAAGCCCTTGAGAAAGCACTTAATTTATGTTAGAAATCATGCAATCAGTAACCAAATAGGTGGAAAATATCTGTTAATAGTTTTGTTCCTGATGGAAAATGAAAAAAAAAACCCACTTATTTCTTTATCTTTAGCATACGATATAAATGACGTACTCAGAAAATATTTATTGGTTGTGGCACTGGGAAAGAACTCAATTTACAGTTGAAAAGACTTCAGTGCAAACCACCCTTACAATATGTTGTAATCAGGTGGCCTTGAACACTAAAATTTATACAAACTTACAAAAAAGATCCCTAACTTAAGAGGGTTACGATAAGCTTAATGTTTGTGTAGTATGTAATAGTATGGTTAAGTAGTAGGCTTTGTATTCTGAAATTACATTTTTGGTTATGTCAAAGGGATTTTACAGATGTCCTTGTTGGATGTATAATAGGAAGATCATGAGGCATAAGTTTGAGTACTTGATTTTCAAAAGTCCGTTAAGGAAGAGAGTTTTTCCTGCTGGTGACAGAAAAAGTCAAACAGATTTGAAACTTGAGTAGGAGGAAGTCCTACAAAATGCAAGGACCCCAGAACTTCTCTTAGTATGGGCCAGCTCAAGGAGGGAACTGGATTCTGTCACTGACGTGAGACAAACTGGAAGAAAATCCTTTCAAGGAACTGCAAAGGCAGAGCCACGCTGACCTCGATGTCAGCTGTGTGCCAACTCAGATGAGAATCCAGCTGGCTTCCCTGGACTTGCAATCTATAGAACTGTGACCTGATATATGAGTGTTTTTTAAGTCTCTAAGTTTATGGACATATTTTACACAGCAATAGAAAACTAATATAGCATGTAAATTACATGACACTCAGCAGCTACATACTAAATGTTAGCCATTACTATAATTAAATATTTGTTCAGTGAATCAAGATTAAAGATTTAACGCTAAAATACTGCCAACAGGTAAAATTGTCCTAGATATAATCTCATAATTCTTTTCTTCTCTTAAGGTTTCAAATAATAAGATTAAAATTAGAAAGAAGAACAACAAAACACTGGAAGGGGTGCAGAGAAAGTCAAGTGAACTATTCCTGGGATAATACAATCTCTCAAAATATTCCTAAAAACTTCTCATGGCAGAACTAAACAATATTTTCTGTAATTACTTATGTAGTAGACCGCCCTTCTGAAATGGTTAGAAAATATCTAACTTTAAAATATTATGTTGTTTTTTAATTTATTTTTTATTTTTAAAATTTTCCCATTTTATTGATATGTATAAGTGCACAATTTAAGGTTTACAGTGCAGTTGAGCATTTTGTGCACATACTTATCTTGTCAAGGTGACAAGGGCTTTCCTGCTCTCCTTTTGTCCCTCCCCTTACCCACCTCTCCCTCCATCCATCCCCACCTTCCCCCCTCTTTCACTATTTTTTTTTTTTTTTTTTGGTCTTAAGTTCCATAGGAGTTGTGATGGGGGCTCTCATATCAGAGAGACCATTCGATGTTTCACCTTCTGCTTCTGACTCACTTCACTAAGCATGATGTTCTCAAGCTTCTTCCTTTTGCCTGCAGCGTGGAGGCTTTTGAAGGCAAAATGTTACGTCGTACAATTCTATCAGAACTATCTATGCCTTTTTAGAATTGGGGATTTATAGAAATGACGTTTGTAGGATAGGTGTGCATTGGACATTCTGTACTTTCTCATGTCTAGTACATAATAGATACTCAGTAAAGATGTTCGGAAAGGACTTTACTAACATTTGTTTCAGGCTCATATTTTTAGCTTTATTTCCAAGACCACTTAATTGGGTGTCTTAGCAGAAGAAGATATTTAATAATCACTAGCAAAACAATGCAAAAATTGGTAATTTTTTTGTTATCTCTTACAATGATGTTATTTTCCTCTTGTTTAACTATATCATGTTCTCTCTTTCTTCTATTAATTTTCCTACTCATCACTTTCCCCAAAGAGCTAAAACACTGCTTAGAACTGTTCCCTGCAGTCACTACTTTTCAGAACGAATCCTTCTGATTTTTTAAGCAACTCATATTTTTCATGAAAGTAGTTGAAACATGCCTGAGTATCCTCATGACTTCTATGAGTGTGACAAATAAAGTGGGAACTATCCAAATATTTATTCTTCCATTAACATTCAGTCAAGTATTAATAATTTTGGTAAAATCTGACACTACAAGTACTAAATTATGTTTTAATTATTTGTTGGTCTAGGTTTTTAGGACAAGAGAAATAAACATATGAGAACAGTAAACACTGGGCTAGACGACTAATGGCATATGTACATACCTAATATCAAATTGTGTACTGAATTAAAGCCAGATGTGTCTTTTTAGAACCAGAAGAAAACAGTGAATTAAGTCTTCAAACAATTATGAATCAATATCTTAAACGATCAATAAATCTATTTTTAAAATATCCAATGGCACAGTGGCTGAAGTGCTTGCTGTGCATGTGCAATGCTCTGAGTTTGATTCCCCTGCACATAAAGCTGGGTGTGATCTTGCATGCCTGTAATCCCATCCCAACACTCTGGAAACTGAGGCAGGTGGATTGTCTTAAATCCTAGAGCCAGCCTTGGCTACACCAATGATTTCAGGACAAGCCTGGGCTACAGAGCGAGACCCTGTCTCAAAAAAAAAAAAAAAATCAAAAGAATCATGAGTTAGTCAAGACTTTTATATGAAAAAATAAATATCAAGACTTAATTTTTCTGTCTGTATATAAGCATGGTATATGTGTTAGTGGTATTTGGAGTATAGTAGGGCAAGCATTATGTGTGTCAAAATAAAAGTGAGGTAGGGAGAGAAAGAGAAGAAACAAGTGCGGGAAGAGAATCTGAGTTTTCAGATATATTTTCTTCTCAAATAACTTATAATCGACACAAAATGGTGACGTTTAGACATTTATTTACACATATTGATATTTGTTTATTAATTAATTAATTTATTTTTGTACTGAGGATTAAACCAAGAACCTCCACAGTGGGCTACATCTCCCAGCCCATTTGTAATTTATTTTTATTTTTATTTTGAAACAAGTTCTCACTAAGTTGTTCAGGCTGGGCTCAAAATTGTCATCTTCTTGCCATACTTCCTTTCGCTGTTCCCCACACTGAGTGCAGGGAGTATAGCCGATAGAATTACATGATTATGTTGCAGGTTCTCCAAAGAAACAAAACCAATTTGATAGATAGACAGATAGTGGTAAATATAGATACATTGCAAAGAATTAGTTCACATGATTATGAAGATTAACAGGTTTCCAAGGTTGTGGTCAGCAATTATATGATGAGAATAGCCAATCGTATAATTTAAACCTGAGTCCTAAAGCCTAGAAACCAAGGAAATGAATGATACTAATCTGGTCCAAAGGGTTTCAGGGTCGAGACCCAAAATAGCAGCGTTTTAGTTCAGCCCAGATGCAAAAACAAACAAATAGAACATTTTCTTAGCTCAAGTCAAAGAAGAATGAGGTCGTATTTTCTCATCTGTGATGGGAGAGAGTTGACAATAACCAGCCTTCTGGTCTTTTGAAGCTTAAAGCTGATTGGCTGGGACTCACCCACACCAGGAAAAGATCTGCTTTACTGTGTTTAGAGATTCAAATATCAATTTCATCTGGAAAGATCCTCACAAACATATTCAGAATCGTGTTTGAGCAGTTGTCTGATATCCCACTAGCCCTGTCAGGTTGATATATTAACCGTCAGTTAGCTTTGCCATAATTAACATTTGAAACCATATCTCAAAATACCCAAAGATACATATACTTTTTACATATTTGAAGTACTCTTTGTAAAATTTTCTTTCCTCCCTTCCTCTCTCTGCCTTCTTGTATTTCTAATTACAAATAATCTCACATATGAATTTATTTCATTAATAAAAGGGCTAAATTAGGAAGAATTTGAGAACACTTAAGTGTTTTGGGACAGACAGCTCAGTGTATGTATAATAGACTTCTTTGTACTGAAGTAAAAATAGTTCTACAAATAAATTCCACAAATTTTACTATGGATTATTAAAAGCAATAATGCTGGTAATAAAGCTGTAGTATCATTTTTATATTTTTTTCTAGCTTTAATGCTCTTCAAAAGCAAATTAACAAAGTGCAATATTTCTGTTATAAGCTCATAAGTACAAACCTCCCCTTAGTGGCTTGTACAAGATCTGACATATTGAAATAAAATGTAAATGTTCGTTTGCTCAGTAATGCCTCATCTTAATATTACAGAAAGAAGGTGCAGGAGGAGTGGCACAGCAATAAAGTGATTGCCTTGCAATCTCAAGGCCCTGAATTCAATTCCTCAGCACCACATAAAGCTGGGCACAGTGGCTCATGCCTGTAATCCCGCACTGGAGAGACTGAGGGAGGAGGATTGCCATGAGTCCTATGGACAAGATTGTGAGTTCAGGACTAGCCTGGGCTACTGGGTGAGACCTTGTCTCAGGAAGAAAACAGTTACTGCTTGGTTGCTGTCTTAGTTACTTTTCGTCGCTGCGATTCAATACCTGACACCCACAAATTTAGGGGAGGAAAGATGGAGGAAAGGTTTAATTTAGCTCACAGATTCAGAAGGTCACAGTCCATTCATGGGCAGTCGGCAGCAATCAAAGTACATGGCAGAGACAGAGGTGGAGGCAGCTTCTCAAGATGTCACAAACAGGCAGGCAAGTTGAGTCTAATTGAGACCAGTCCTCGTCCTCCAAGGAAGAGAGGAAGCAGCTTATATATCCTTCCAGGTCTCCGCCCAGTGATCAGCCCCTACTGCATCCAGGTATGGAAGGTGTGGCTACTACACACTGTTAATCCTAACTCACATGCCTTTAGTCTTAACTTACATGCCTTCAATATTAATTTGCAGGCCTGTAATCCACCCTTCCAGACTAGGCCCCAATCTACTAACAGCACATCGTTCCATAGACAATCCATTAAAATTTAAATACCTGAGACTTTTGGGGGATATTCCAGAGCCAAACCACAATAGTTGCCTTTAAAGGTTTATTCCATTTGAACCAAATCTTGAATCTTTCCAGCCCCATATAAATGTTCCATTAAAATATTGTATGTTTTATTTTATATAGTCATCTTTATGTATTCATGAACTGCACGGTCCATGTCCATTTGAATGTGAGGCGCCACCCCTAATCTAGAGTTATTTAGAGCCAATTACCTAGAGGCATTGGAAAGTCACAGTTTTAAAATAAGTACAATATATGCTCACGAGCACACTTATTTTTCTTTTCTAGATAAATTGATGTGAAGGTCTAATTAATCTTTTTATTCTCCCCACATAACAATATTTTGTCCTACTCAATGTTTTATATAGAAAAGAAGAAACTATGATATAGCATGATGGGCTTATTGTTTCAAATTCAAATACTGCTTTGTGAGTGTGTGGCCTCCCTTTCTTTTTCACTGGGCCAGAGTCACCTATTGCCACCCCCGACCTGTACACTCATAGTGAGACAGCTATCTTGGGATGCTATATTCATGAAGGTCGTTTCTTGAGGCTTTAGCGTCACTGCAATGGACCGCTTAGATCAATGTAATTTGACACTAAGTGTACTTTGGAATATCTGGGGAAGGCTAAGAGGGAAAGGCTAAGAAGAAACATTGTGAGGTCTCACAGCAGTCAGAATAAATTAGAACTCTTTTTGCTGCCTGGTTTTTGGGGCATCAGCAACTTTTGATCATGGTGATTTAAAATGTGAAGTTAACTCTGAGAATTACTGCTTTAAAAGTACCTGATTTCCCCAGTAGTCAAAATGTTAAGACTTGTGGGATAAGTTTCTATTTAGGAACAGCCCAAAACAGTTCAGAATCAGTATTGAGGAAGAAATAAAGTGAAAAATGTTGTAGTGGATTGGATTTTTATATCATTAAAAATGCTCTTGAGTTGTCACCCAAAGAGAAACCGATAGACATTTTCCTTTCTATACCTGCTTTGTGAAGGTCATCACACTACAGAAATAATAATTAAAAAAAAGGTTCAAAAAAGAATTCTGAGAAAATTAACTTTTAACGTTTTATTTTAGTTCCTTTTTCTATCTTATCTATCTGACATTCTTCCTTTATGAGACAGATGTTTAGCGTCTAGGTTTTCAGGAAATATCATTATAGTAATAAAGAAAATGTAGCCTTTAGACATTAATTCTTTGAAGGAGACCATAGCATTAAGAAAATTATTTTAAATATTTATACATACATACATGCTCATTCATATATATTCTTAATTTAGAACATAGTATACATTACATATGATGTATTATGCAGAAATTAACACATGGGATATTGAACATACGTAATTACCAGTTAGATCTGAATTGAAAGATTCTCTTCACAGCATTGACTTTGACTCTAACATCAGCTGTACCAATTGGTATTATTTTAAAAAGAAGAAATGGAAAGTCACATAATTTGTAGCCATCTAAGCTTTACTTCGTGAGCATTCACTATATCATGGTTCTCAAAATTAAACCAATTTCATAGAAAGAGAGAGAGAGAGAGAGAGAGAGAGAGATTAATTTTCAGGAACTGGTTTACATAATCTTATAGGTTGGGAAGTTCTGTAACTTGCCATGGAAATCCTGAAACACCAGATGTATTTCAGTTTGGGTCTGAAGGCCTGAGAACCAGGAAAGCCCAACAATAGAAGGGGACTCAGAGCAGTCTGGTATAACACAGAATGAACTCCTGGTTCCTTCCCATTTTTGTCTTCTATTCAGGCCTTCACTTGGTTAGATGATAGCCATGTGATAGCCACTTGAACTTGAAGATTTAACTAAGAAGTCATTTTCATTCCCAAGACGTTCTGTTTCTATCAGTATCTCCATGCTAGCTGTTTGTGTATTAAATAAATGACTCTCAGGTTGACACCCTTTACACACAGATGATTGTAATAAGAAAATTAAAATTTACATCCAGCGTTTTTATTGTGACTCAGTGTAATGACTGGCAAGTAAAGAAAATTCATCTAATATCTTTTGACAGACTAAGGAGACGCTGTAAGGATGGATCTTCAAATGCCTTTGTTTCTTTTAAAAAGATCTTCAGAATAAAGCACGATTCCCTTACATATGTTAGATGTACCTCTTAGGAGCTATTTGGGAGAAACAACCGGTATAAATAGTTTAAAAAATAAAATACTTGGAAAATAATATTATGAAGCACATGAACTGCTGATGTCGTCTGAGGGTCAGGCTGCACAAGAGAGATAAAGCTACGAATAAAATCTATTAACATTCATGAATCCCAAATATCACTCTCTATCATGGGAAATATCTTTTCCTGGGGAGACATGAGCACCTATGTCTGTTCACTCCAGATGGGGCACAGCAGCTAAGCCCAAGTGGTGGTCACACCAACTGCCAGTCAGATGAATCAATGAGCATTTTGAGTTTGCTTACAGTCCCGTGGGTGAGACTTACCTGCAGAAGCATAAGCCAGATTATGTGCAGGGGCGTGTCTAGAGGGAGCACTTAGTAGGCCTCAACAAACGGTGCATCCCAGGAGAGCACACCCTGGCATGGATGGCGACTCGCTGACTTTTGAGGCTCACCAACGGCAGCTTGGCCCTCATGACTTCTCTGCTCAGGGCTTCTCCCAAGTCCTCTCTCCAGGTTCTTGCCTCACCCCTCTTCTTTGTCCCCCCCCCACTGACTCTTCCCCCCTTCCCCAATCTCACATGCCCCAACCACTGACCTCCTTGCCCTTAAATAACCTCAGGCATAGGGTCTCTGTAAGATCAGTGTGTGTGCAGTGAGCTACATGTGCAGATAACTCCGTGTAGCTGCAATGCCCAGGCTGTGGAGGGGCTGCCCAGGACTCCAACTAGCCATGGGCACGTTGTGCATCCCGAGCAGCGCCCTGCTCCCTCCAAGAGGGAGAGGACTCTTCATACATCACCTTCTCTATAAAACTGAAATAATAACACCAGCAACCTCAGATGTTTACTGCAAGAGTTAAGAGATCACACATCGAATCCCTGAATTCGGGGCAGACCCGTCCGTGCGTGGGCAAGCAGCAAGTGGTGGTTACCAGCAAGTGCAGATCTTGGGGGGGGGGGGTGCAGTCAGATGAGTATGGGGCACACTCCCAGCTCTTGGGGCTTGAGCATCAGCTCAGGCACATGCTAAGGATCAGGCTGTAATGTTCGCACAAAGGAGGAAACATCCATAGTGGACGCTATGGCAATCCTCTTGGAAATGTCCTGCTGCAGTACCTTCACCTATTTTTCCTGCTCCCCATTTTTAAGGTTTCCACCAATTGGTTTGGCCTCTGGGCCCATTGATCAGCCTTGCAAGCAGACATTATCAAGTGTGTAATGCTCTTCAGGCCCAGTGTCAGAGATTAAGAATTTGGGTTTGGTGTATACTTTTTAATAAAGGCTGCTTATTACATTCTAACATTTCCAAAAGATGAATGATTTTTAAAAAGTAAGAATCTGTGGTCCAATGAAGGGCACGTAAAATATGAAACCAGGTGGAAAATTCAAAAGCTGTAAGAATCATAGCTTAATATCTTTTCCTCACACCTAAATAAAAAAATCTATCATATAGTTTGGCAAATGTATCATCTTTCTTTAGGAGGAAAATGCAAGAATTGATGAGTAACTGATAAATGTATAACTGATCATTATCTTAGCTTTTCTTTTAAATACGAAGCAGGAGATGACCAGGGCTTTCTTTATTATCACATAAACATACACATGTGTAGTATTTGACTAAAATAATCACTAAGAGCAAACTCTCTATGGAGTAATTCCTATTCTTTGTGCCACATCTTTTTCTTCTAATTAGGTTCAATCACCTCACTGGTTTACATGGGCTCCTCAATATCCTTTATCTGTAAAATGGGGATTATGCGCAAGCCCTTTCTCCAAGAGTAACTTCAAGGATCAAAGAATTTGTTGATGGGAGATGTATAAAATTGAAAGACTGCAATACTCTAGATCTCAGAAATATTACAGTGTAGACATTTAATATCTATTTTCAAATCTCCTTAATCTTCATGGACCTAGGTAACCATCTTCTGAATATTTGATACCAAGATTTCGATTTTCCTTTGAAAAGAGCCATGGGGTATCATTTTTTATCCCATATAAATTAGGATAATCCTAGAGTTAGAAAGGCAGCATTTTTCCTTGCTGTGCTAAATAATATTGCAAAGTTAAGGATAAATATGAGAGTGACTTAATGACGGTTTTACCCATCATAGTGAAAGGAAAGCCATATTTGACCTCTACAATGACTATTCAATGAGAGATTTTTTAATGAGACCCCGTGTTTCTCTGTAGAAGAAGATTGCAATACACCACTAGACATACCAATGACTACGTTTTTGGAAAACCAGAGAACTCATGAAAAGAAAGAGGTTAATTCTGTCATCTTTTATTTCATTAACTAAAATTTGCATTCATAGTTCACTCAGCAATATGAGATTGCAAAGTGTACCTACATAGAGCTTTGGGAATTTCTGCAGGTGATTTGCTTCCCAAGTTGAGATCTTAGGTTCACTAAGGGAATCATTTCCCACCATTTTCTGACAGCTGTATGCACCACAACCACAGAGAGTGGATCCATCCCACAAACCACAAGTTCCCAGGGTTCTCTCCCAGAAGAGCAGGGATTACCTACGTCACAACCCAACAAACTGATTCAAAGAGCATGACAAGGCTTCAACAGCACATGCAACTTGATCTTACAAGTCATTATACCTATTACTGTGAAGACATTGGTAATGAGAAAGGACTCAATGCAAAGTTCCTGTGTTCTAATTTCTCTGCCACTTATTACGGTGTGAGTCAAAATTTATAGCCGTCAAATAGAAATGCATTCCTCTTCAAGTGGATTGTAAGATCAGATAAGACAAACATAATTTGTTGTACAGAAAACGCTAATAGCATCGATACTAATGTCAGTATGAACTTTTAAAAAATTCTTTAATAGTATGTTACTGAGTTTTTGGCATGTTAGAATATCCTCTTCACTAGAGCCCCTGTCAAATTACTTGTTAAGGAAAGTTAATATACTCCTTTCCAGGGAGGGGCGAAACATAGTTACGAAAATTATTTCTAAAAAGCACCAATAATATAGTATGTCTTTGTTTCCTTATACAAGTGTTTAACTTTAAATCTTAGTATTCTTATTTTACAGAAGCAAACACTGTGAAAGGCATTCAAGATCAGAATGCTAGAGAAAGAACTAGGATATCAACAACCACAGCAAAATAATAGTGATAATGAGGATGAAGGCAATGCTAACTAAGGCCATTGCCAAGTTTACTAAGCTTCCATTCTTCTACTCAAATACATTTATTGCCAAATTGTATAGTTACATTCCCACAAGACTATTTAGAACAATGGTCCTCAAACCTGGATGCACAATGGAATTATTATAAGCATTTTAAAACAATACTGATCCTCGGTCTTGAACTTAGTGTTCTGGTTTAATTAGCTCCCATAGTTCCCAGATACTACTATCTATTTTAAAGCTGGTAGGAATTCTATCCGAGAAGACTACTGCCTGAGAGAGTGTAAGCAACCTGTTGAAAGTGACTTATATGCTCAGGATTCTGTTCATTCTCCAAACTTACCACTTAAAAATTCTCAAACTCTGAGTAATTCTAACTTCATTTTCTTTCATGGTGCCTTTGCTGTCCTATTGTCTTGGCTTTCTTACAGACTGTCTTTACAGGGAATTCTTTTAACACCTGTTCCCACTCCCTCTACTCCCCTTTGGGCACAGAAAGAAGGGACTAGTGCTGAGTTTTGGTGAAGCTATTAGCCCCTCTTTGGCAGACCACATCTCACCCATTCTCACCTATAATATATGGACCCCAGGGTGCCAGAGCTTCCGGAAGTTGACTGAAAAGGAGAGGAGCCACAAAACAGGAGGAACTGTTTGTGACAGAAGATTTTACTAAGCTGGTTCCTCCTCAACCTCTACACTCCCCAGCTTGGCGTATCAGTTAACGCAGAGTTGCAGCTAGAGCTGTCTCAGCAAAAACTGGGTATGTGAGATCCCCTCATCACTGCCGTAATCAGAATTAGAGGAAGGGTGATACGCCCGATGAATATTTATGGGATGGACACGTCTTCAAAATCAAAACCCCTGATAGAATTAGATGTCAAAAATTTTGAGATGGTGCAGATAAACACTGGTAAAGTTTTCATTAAACAAGTGTTACTTCTAAGCCAACATGATTCAAACTTTTGTTAGTCTTCTATTAGAGCTCAAGAGCAATGCTACTGATATTTTAGGTCATGCATTTCATTGTAGAGTGACTTGCGGTACTTCTGGCCTGAACCCATTAGAGGTTGATAGTAATATACCTCCAGTTATGACAATTGGAGTATCTCTAGACGTTACCAAACATCCCCGTAGGGGAGGTCAAAGTCATTGTCTTTTGAGGACGACTAACATACATGAAAAAGGGATCCATTTAGGGCCAGTTTAATGACATAATGATCCTACCTAAAACAAATGCTATCACACCTACAAATTTTTGCTGTCATAGATAATTGTGCCATACAGTTGGTTGGGAGCCAACTATATGCGTGGCAGTAGTGTCATCTGTTATCTCCTCTTATCTGCTGTATCCTGCAAGGAAGCACATCTGTCTCCCAATAGAGGTTGCAGCCACAGACAACCAAGGTTTGAAACTCAGCTTCCAACACTTTGTAACTATGCAACCTTGAAAAGGTTGCTGTTTCAACAACAACAATAAAGAGAGGGTGCCCAACAGTGTCCCTTGAACAGGAAAATGTAAAACACACAAAGGAAGTGCTTGTTATAGAAACACAGATAATGTGTACTAAACACTGTCATTTTAATCCCATTTTACAATGAAGAAACGGAAGTGTATGTGTGTTAAGCGACTTGCCCCTAGTGACAGAGCTAAAATATCCCAAAATTTGGATTCTGAATGATTCAAATGAATCCTCAACTTTCGTAACACAATGGTACCTAAATTCCTAATTAGCCTATCAGTGCCTTTCTTCATATACTTTATCATCCCCATATACTTTCCCATCCTTAAAAGCTTTCTCTTTGTAATAATGGCTTTTTAGTCTGGGTCAGAATGGTAATACTTGCCTGTTGTGCTTTCCATCTGGAATATTTCCTACTAGTCTCATGCATATAGAAGGCAGTTGGAGAGTGGCGGTTTTCTGGATCCGGTGGGTTAACGTATTGGTTTTATGTGCTGATAAGAAGTGGGGCCGCGTTGGGAAGGGTGGCGCACCGAGGGTGTGGCCTGGAGGGTTATACTCCTGCTACATCTTCTCCTCACCCCTCTGCTTTCTGCTGAGATGCCTTGAGCGCCAGCTCTCTGCCAAGCCAGGCCTTTCTACAGTTGCCAGGGCTCCATGAAAGGACAGAGACCACAGAACTGTGAGAGAAAATAAATCTTCGCTAAGTTGTAGGTGTTATTATTTTGTCTTGGTGGCAAGAAAGTGACTAGTGCCAAGTCCATTGAGAAATGCTGTACTTAACGAATTGTCAGCAAATATATTAAATTCCAGTAGAATTTGCCCTTTGCTGGAATGAAGTAATTTGGCCCATTTGCACCAGAAAGGTGCTATGAAAAAAAAGTTAGACAAATATATATATATATATATATATATATATATATATATATATATATATTAAAAAAAAACTGCTGGAATTCTCTGCCTCTTTTTGACACCCTCGGTCCCACATTGTCTCAGTGAAGCTTGCTTGTCTTGGACGAGTCCTACATGCCACACATGCCAACCAGTCTCCCTAGGAAGGACAAAGAAGTAACCATAATTTTAAAGGCCACTCTCAAAAATGTTATTTTTTTTCAAGCTGTTATGCTTGTACTCAAATATTCTGGCATCTCAACATAAAATGTTGAGCAAAAGACCCCTCATGCCGCGATATTCAAATCCTAGTTAGAAAAGAATTTTCTCTTGTTTAAAACAACACATTTCAAAGCACTTATTTTTGTAGAGTTCGTTTCAGTTCACTGTAGAACAGGAAAAAAAGAAGAAGTACTTACTTTGGAAGATAAATAAATCTGGTGACTTTAAGGATTGGAATGTATTGTTTTACCTCCTGGGGAAATACAGCAAACAAGGACACACATTATTCTGTCTGAATAATTTGTTTGCCCGATGAAATCCCCAGTCGACAATTAATATCGCAGGTTCTTTGAGAGTTTAATGTATTTATAGATAATTTGTAAGTACTGAATTTTTTAAGTGGTTTTAAATATCCAAGTAAAACAATGTGAGCCTAGGATAATCTGCATGTGCTTTTGCTAAACAATTTACGATAGAAAACATTGTTACAATATGATGCCGTGTTTTTATTTTGTCATTTAGGTTTCTAAGTTGCTGTTCAACATAATAGGAAAATTTCAACCTGTTAATTTCAGTAAGCCTCTAAGGAATTATAATAATAGTTATCAATTATGTGGAAGAATAATTTCCTGATTGACCACCCTTTGGTGAAAAGAACCGTCAACTTTTTCCAGTATTAGCAGGATTTCCCATCACTATTACTTTCCTACCTATACATGCTCATTGATCAATTGACTAGAAAAAGAGATGAGACACGCATCAACCTGCATCCTTGGAGAGAAAAGCATTCTAGAGTGAGAGCCGTAGTTGCTATCTTAAAGAGACTCCAATTGGAGGAACAGGTGGAAATACCAAGATAGATTCAGTTAATACTTTTAAATGCTAAAGAAGTTCTGATCCTAAAAACAATTTAAAAAATGGAATACATTAATGTATTCAACTCCTGTTGATAATCAGTAAGATTTCAGACATCCATTCCATTGGATTTATACCTCAAGAATATAGGCAATGCTTTTATTGAGACATGTTTTATCTGGTGGTATACAAGACAGAATATTGCCTTTTGGAAATTATAACATCCATAGAGCAAACTTTCCTTAGTCCAATTGAGAATTTTTTCTGGATGAAGTAATGATTTTTTGCCAGAAAGACTGTTCTTGCCATGCCATGGGTGTGAGTCTGGAGGCAGATCTTGCTGAGCTGGCTTGCTGGCTTTCCCATTTCCTAATGGTGTGTCCTTTTGAAGGTTTTTTGTTTATTCATTCATTGATTTAAAATTGAATGTAAACATTGAATTTTAATTTTTCAGTTTCACAAAGTTTAACAAGTACCCAGTATGGTTTAACTACCACCGCATTCTGATGAAGATAGGTAATGGTTCTATCACTCAAAATGTTCTCTTTGTCTTAGTAGGCAACTCCCTGACATGCTGTGACAGTCACCGATCCATTTTCTTTGCTTGCTTTATTTTTCCCAAAATATCATTTAAGTTGAAGCAGATTTAGTTTAGGTTTGGCTTCTCTCACTTTTTATAATTATGTATTCAAGGAAAATTAATTTCATGTTTATATAAAAACCTTTATTTGAACTTTGATAGGAGTGCTACTGCTAATTGACCCACGCTGGAAACAACTCAACATCAATAGGGAAAGTATAACATGACACATTTATGCAATAATAAAGCACTCCGTGAACCAGCCAATGACACACACATTCACATGAGTTAATCTCAGCTGCTTTGGCAAGAGTTTAATTTCTGCTATTTTCAATCTTCTATGCAGAGAAATGACACAAATGTCAATATTGAAAGTTTATGATGAGAACTGAAATATTTCAGAATACCATGTAGCGTTTACCTCAAAAAGTTGGCTTAGAGACTTTTTTCACAATTATTATAGTTTGTCTATGGATGGATTACTTTTTTGAATAATAGATTATCCAGAACAATAGTGATGAAAAAAAGGTATATAATTACAATTGAAATAACTACAGCAGCGTAACTATCAGAATCCTGGTTACAGAAAAAATAGATAATCCGAAACTGAGGATGGTGAAAGCTCTTTCTCTGGTTCACATTTTTGGAAGGATGTCCTAGGAATGGGTCACCTCTTAGCAGCTGTTATTGCTGTGCACTGAAATTTACAATAATAAAGACAAAATATCAGAACAAATAATATCATGCAATACATTCTTATATGTCACTTACATGGAGTCCAAAACTACTTTTTAAATAAAAGCCTCCATTTGAACGAATTTCTATGTTGATAGTTGTTACCACTGTAATTGTACTTAGTAGTTCTAACAGTTTAATGCGCAAAGTGCTATTGTAATCTTCTAAAAGCACGAAACTTAATAAACACCAACTCTTATACTTTTATACATTAGGGTTTTAGACAATACTTAAACATATCATCTACTTGTCACATGATTTCTTTTTCTAAAATCTACTTACATTTCACTGTACTCTGAATAGTCTTTGCTATGTAGAATTTTGACTTATCGGAGCTAAAATTTGGCCCAGAATAGATGTCTTTCTCAAAATATATATATATATATATATATATATATATATATATATATATATATATATAGTGACGAACCTTAGTCTGCCTCTTTATAAGATAAAATTTTAAGTCAAATTATATAGTTTTATTTTATTTATAACCTCTACTTCTTAACTGTATTTGTGTTTTATTTGTATTTTGCTCCTTAGGATATTAAGAAAGGAAGTGAGAATTTGAAGAAATGTGAGTTAACACTTTGCTATATTTGCAGTTCTCTGCTTTAGGATTTACTCTGCAATGCTTTCACTTGCCTGCCAAGGCAGTGTCTTTCCTTGAACTTGATAAAAGGTGACTTCGAACCAGCTGCCCCTCACTGCGTGTTTTCAAGCACATGTTTTCAACTTCAATTGAAGAAAGACTCAAGTGGTTGATATTTACAGAATTTTTCCTAGTCTGAAAGGACACACCCAGCACGCAGTTCCGTGGCTTACCTAGCAAGCTTTATTCCCTCTGAGGCTTAGCTGCCGCCTACCAGCAAAGAACAAAGGCGCGAGGGATTCTGGGAAATAAAGGAATATTATTTTTAAAACAAGACAAGTGTGCATAATTCAACATACAGAGACTTCTTGCAGTCTTATTTCTTTTGCTCAGCCCTAAAATGCTTTCCATAAATATCCCATTCATTGGAAGAGAGGGCACTTTTTGTATACATAAAACCAAAACAACATTAGCAAAATACTTAATGGTGTAATGCAGTAAGACTGAAATCCTTTGGGAGTCTAGAGCTATGAATGTGACCAAGGAGGAAGTGAATCGTGCACATTTGAGAGAGAGGTTGTTATAAAAAGGCACCACATTCAAAACAAAAAGAAAAGACTTGAAATATTCCTAGTCTCTATTAAACAAAAGTCAAAAAGTTAGGTTTTGTTCCTTTTTTGTGGCACAGGGGATTGAGCCCATCACCTTTTCACAAAGTTATGTCCCAGCTTGTTTTTTTTAGATAGTGTTTTGCTAAATCACTAAGTTGCCCAGTCAGGGCTCAAACTTGTAATCCACCTGCCTCACCCTCCAAGAGCAGTGAAATCATGCCACCAGGCCTGGCAGCAAAAGTCCAAATCAAGGCAAGTCATTTATAATATTTATTAATACCGAACATATGCTCATGTATAATACAGAAATTTTACTTTTTGTACATATTCAATGAAAATATGCAGATATAATAATTTATGTTATTGGAAGGCTCACAGCAATACTTAATTAGAGTGGAAATTTAGAAATTACCAGAATGTCCATTACCCTACACTACAGAAAGCAAAGAATGCACACACGTGCATGAGCCCACACACACTCTTCCTGTTGAATGTGACATATTAATAAGTATAAACATACCAACGGAGCTGTGTCCAGCGGGAAAAAAGCAGAGAACTCATGGGAGCTCTATGTATCTGATTCATACGTCTCAGAGTGAGACGGGAGAAAAAGGATGGTCATGCCACTCTGAGACTGAGTTCAGTAGTCTACAACACTCCAGTTCAGTGATGTCGGGTGAGGTTTTTTGGGTGGCATTCAATGCCTAATGGAACAGTGAAGCCATTACTGCGATCATGGATTTAAACTGATAAAAACTAAATGATGCATACAGAATACTTGGTGAAACTAATAGCATCTCTCCTTCCTGTCTACCTATACATTTATAAATATGAAAAAAGAAGAATGACTCTCCTCATAGTGAAACATTTTGTCACTGTAGCAAAACGTTCTAATTTCTAAAAGAACTTGCTTCACTGTTCTGAAATTTAGCAAACTTGCAAGGTATAAACTGTACTGAAAAAAATATGCAATAGTTTAAAAGTCAGCAAGTATAATAATGTAAATGTACAGTGCAGGATGTTTAGGTCAGAGAAGTCAAGGAATGAAAAAGAATCACAAAAGAATATGGCACAGCCCTCATTAAAGAAGAGGTTGAACTTAGATTAGATGCTCTTGAGAGATTTGTGAATGTTTCCCTAGAATAATGTATCAAAACTCATTAATTTCCATCAGATAATTAGTAGTGACTAATGAGGATAGATCACTTCTGACTTGTTTCAGGTACAGGACAAATGAAAACTGTTAAAGGTAGGTCATCCAGAATCCTTCAGATCTTTTGACAGAAACATAGTAGTTTTTAGAATTTTCTGAAGGTAATCATAAGCTCTAGGAGAGAACAAGTTGCATTTTTTTTTAATCTTCCATAGCCAGCACAGTGTCTGGTAAGTAGAAGGTGCTTAAATATCTGCAAGTTACAAAAGCAAAATACATAACTTTTTACTTACGTGAGTCAAGCATGTCAAACAAAACTTCAAACATAAAATCACGCCAAGCAAAAACTTGACCCCTTTGTGATGGGTTCACCAAGACCAACTGCCCGTTCCTCTGTTGTCTCCTTTACAATGGACTACACTTTTTGAAAAACATGATTTTATTAGTTCACCCAGAAACCTATTTAAATCAAATTGTGTTAGCCAATGATACATAAGTGACTATTAATAACCTTCAATTTCTAAAGAAACTTAATATTTCCTTTTTTGCTTGTTGCCTTATTTTAAAGCAGCCATTGATTAAAGTATGATCAGACAGATTTATAAAATCTTTCTTTTCTGTTTAAAACATGGAATTTTCTTATGTTTTATAGTTGACTGTACGAAGTATTTTAGTTTATCCAATATTATATATAAAAGTCCAGAACTTTCAAAAATTTTATATATCTTGTATTGAAATTCATGTATTAGATCTCTTGAATACATGTCCTCACAAGATAATAAAATGGTGTGCTACAAATGGCTCATCAAACTGTGCACAACACACGAATTAATCCAATCCATCTCCTAATATATTTTCCTCATTGTATTGATATTTATAAATGCAATACATAGAGTTTACATCGATATTGAGTATTTTGTGTATATACATATTGTGGCAAAATCACAAATCCTTCCCCTCTCCCTTTTCAACCTCCCCCTCTCCAGTTCCCACCATTCCTCTCAATTAGCAGCACAATTAACCATAGCTAAAGTATGGAAGACACCCAAATACCCATCAACGGACCCCTGGTGCATAAATTGTGGTACTTATACACAATGGAATACTACTCACTTATACAGACAAATAGTTGGAGGCTTTTATAGGCAAATGGATGCAACTTGAGACTAGCATGGTCTGTGAAGTGAGTCAGAAGCAGAAGGTTAAACATGGAATGGTTTCTCTAATACGAGAAACACAGATCACAATTATTTCTTGATATATTTTTAAGAAATCACTTTTCCTGTAGTAACAATCACATGACCCATTATTGCTTCATTTACTACATAGTTTTGGATTTTGGATGGTAATCTATGTTCTTTTTTCTTTTCTTCTCTTTTCTTTCTTTTTTTGAGTAGGGGGTAAAGTCTCACTCTGTAGGCCAGGCTGATTCTGAACTCACTATGCAGCCCAAGCTAGGCTAGGACCCATGGCAATACTCCTTCTTCAGCCTCCTGAATAGTGGAATTATGGACATGTGCCACCATACCTTTTTTATGTGGTGCTGGGGAATTTAAAAGATGCCCTTGTACTTGCGAGCCAAGCGGTTAATTGTTGTGCCAATCCTCCAGCGGTGGAAATTTATGTTCTTATGCAACATTCTCTCATTTAACCACATATCAGAAGAACAGGAGAAATAGCACAACAGTTAAAGCACTTGCCCAGCAAGCACAAGACCCTGATTTCAGCTCTCCAGCGCATATAAATTGGTCACTGTGGCACAGGTCTAGAAACCCAGCACTTGGGAGGCTAAGTCAGGAGGATTACCATGAGTTTTAGGCCACCCAGTAGTACATTGTGAGTTCAGGACCAGGCAGAACTACAAAGCAAGATCTTGTCTCAAAAAAAAAAAAAGTCAGAGAATAATTGAATAGACTCTTTCTGAATATATTGATAAGAAGTCAGGCAAAGCAAATGTAAGAATGAATGAAAAAAAATATTGAGTGATAGTTCAACAAAACCATCGGTAGGTGAAAAATAAGCATATAAAATTTCTACCCACTATAAATAGACAAAATATACTGGGAACCACAAAGTATCTCTCAGATTAACTACAAACAAAAAAAAATTGTTCCAGGAGCTGGTGAGATTGTAGAGCCTCTCAAATTTTGTATATGTCACTTGGAAAGATAAACATCACTTCCAAGTGGAAATTAGTTTGGCAGATTCCTATGAAGTTAGTATCTGTTAATATTAACAGATAATATTGAAGTTTTTGTTGCCCACAGAAATCCATAGAGTAATAGTAGCTTTATTCATAATTCTCTTGATCTAGGAAAAGAAAAATAAAACAAGATGGTCTTCAATGGGTGAATAAACAAATTATGGTACATTTATGTGATGAGATACTATTTATTATTAAAAAGGAACAAACCTCAATGGCATTATAATGAGTGAAAGAATTTGGTCCCAAGAAGATTTATTCTTTATTCCTTATGTGATGTTCTTAAAAAGATAAAATTATTGTAATAGGTAAACCAGAGATCACCAAAGATTAGGGATGAGCACAGAAAGTCTTTACCAATAGATACAGCAAAGAAGTGGTTTAGACATTATCTGTATCCAGATTTTAATATGGTGTACATAATTAAAATTTAATGTTTTATTTAAAATAGTATTTCAATATATATTTATTGATTTTGTAAAATATGACCTTCAGATTTCAGATGTTTGATGGTAAGGCTGGAATCTGGAATGGACACATGAAACACAAGGAAATGCTGTGCATTTTATGGTTAATTTTTGTATGATTCTAAAGATGCTCTAAAAAAACAAAGTGTGTTTTTAAAAACACATGAAGAAGCAAAAGGATATGCTTTTTTTAGGTTTCAACTTGAGATACTCTAGGATGCATTCCTCAAAAATAACTTTAAGGAAGAATATAGTTCTGTTTATAACTTTCATCTAGTTTAAGCTTTAAAACACAAACTGTGTAAGGTAAGAGAACACAAAAGATCTTAGCTACTACCTTTATGCATTATGAAGATGACTATAAAATATTCATAATAAAAATATAATTTATGATGTCAATGAATTATCCTGCAACTCAAAGTATGAAAATTTTCCTACATAGTGGTATTCATACAGTTATCTTGGGAGAAGCTTCTTGACAATTTTTTTCTGTATCTTACTCTGTGAAAAAAAAGCCTGTGAGATAGGGTAGTGCCTATACCTACTTCTTACTATTATTATCTTGCAGTCACTGAACTTCGGGGCCTAGAGGTTTCCTCCACTCGCTTAGCATCCAAAGCTTCCTTTATCAACAAATGTGTCCTGCCCTAATTCAGAATGGTAGAAAAGGAATCAGACTTTGAAAACCCCTTCAATGTACTCAGGGACACATAAGATATGTCAAAACTGTCTCCTCTGAGCCTCAAATCAACCCAGTGTAACATTCGGATGTAAAGCCACCATGAAAGCCAAAAGTTCTGTGTGAATAGAACGGCTGTTTCAGCAACTTCCAGTAAGTTGTCTGTGCGCAAGGTTTTACTAGATGACAAGGCCAAACATTGCAGAATTCCCATTGGTTGTCTCTCTGAAGACCAAAGAGCAGAGTAGAGGTAATCGAAATAAAGCAAGTACAAACCAAGAAGGTAACCAAACTTGCTTGCCATTTAGAAACATTTCAGTTCAGGTTCATTTCTTTGGTTGATAGTTTTTTTCCATCACCATTATAATACAATTACTTCCCCAGTTGGAGGTTAACATCCCATTCACTAGTTAATTTTTTAAAACCATCATCAGCATTCTGTCTCTCTCTTTGTCCATGGAATCTTGCCTATAGCTACCCTCTCCTTTGTGAATTAATTCCATCCCCTCCAAATGAGCCAGAGAATCTTTGTTAATATTCTGCTCAACGGCAAGAATTTAATTGATGTGGTCTTTCTTTGCCAAAATGCAGATACATCACCGTGTTTTCCTTTTTGTAGGGTCACTACTAATATCACTGACCATCTGCAAAGAGAAGGCCTGGGGAGTCACAAGTATCTTCATGATAAAGGTCTGTTAATAGCTTTAAAACAAAGACAGGATGTGGGAGAAAGACCACACTAAGAATTAAGAGATTTGACATTAATGGATACTAGTAATCTTTTCAAGAGTCTTCTTCAAACCCAACTTCTTGAGTCCACTAAGAAAATAAGTCAATCTTTTGGTTAAAATTGTTGGTCTTACAGTTATATTAAATGTTTCAAGTTTTTCTATTAACAATTTTGGGAAAAAACTCAAGATTTTTTGTTCGTTTTACCTCTTTCTCCTCCACTTAGTCCATTCTTCATGTACATAGCAAATAAATTTTGTTCTACAACAAAAACATTTTTATATCTTTTTTATTTGTATATTTCTATGATGCATGTCATCAAGTGCATACAGCTTGAGGACTATATATACATATATACACATATAAATACACACACACACACACACATATGTGTGTGTGTGTGTGTGTGTGTGTGTAGAGAAAAAGAGAGAGACTTCAAGTTTTGATTTGTTAAAATTCGCCCCTCCCTTTCCCTGTTTCTTCTTTAGCACTTCCACAGGCCCCCTTCCTGTACCTGCAAACTCTACATTGTGTGAACTAAGCTTTAAATATTTCTGCCATGATTACTTTTTCTAAATAAAACCAAATATTTGAGGCCATTCAGAATTTGCTCCCAGTGCTTCTCTAGTCCCATAGTCCCATTCTTTTTCTGAACTAGCTGATACACTTGCAAACAAACACTTTGTCAATATATTTGCACTTTTCGCTCAGGGCATGTCTTGTGCATTTTCGGACATGGTGTGTCCTCTACCCAGAGGCATTTTCCCCTATGTACCTGGAGACAAACTCATTGTCTACTCACTTGAAGTTCCGTGGGTGTTACCTCTTACCTTCCCAGGCTTTCTTAGAAAGGGATCGCCCTAATTTCCTTTACAGACTTGCAAGAGTCACAGCCTTCTATTGCGAAATTCAATCCCCTGGAAAAGTGGTAGTATAATTTTAGTCTCAGTCTAAAGTACTGCAAGTTAGAAAGCCCAAGGGTATAATTTTCAGTCCAAGGACAAAAGAAGACCAATGTCTCAGCTAAGGAAGGTGTTAGGAAGCAGAGGTGAATACTTTTTTCCTCCTGCTATGGTTTGGATCTGGAGTGGCCCCCAAAGCCTCATGTATTCAGAGGTAGTGTGATAACTGTGGAACTATGTGTTATTGGGTGGTAGGACCTGACATGGAAGGCCAGATGCTTGGAGCTTGACCTGGAGAAATTGTGTCAACTTGTTGAGATTGAGAGGTGCCCAGTAGTGGGGTGTCCTGTTAGTTTGTGAGCCAGGAAGTGAGAGATTGGCACCTCTCCTGGGTACGGGGGCCCAGATGACAGCTTGAACTGAATAAATGAAGGAAGAAGAAATACTCTTACACCTTCTTCCTGGGAAAGCTCCGGCTTTGCCAGAAGCCCCAGACCTCCTCTTGCTCCTCTCTCATTGGGCTTCTGTCTCCGATGCCATGAGCAGCTCTCCGGCATGTGCCATGTGCCTCCACCATGGACAGCTGCCATAAATGCACGATGTGAGACCTCCTTAAACTGTGAGCTAAAAAAATCTTTCCTTTCTTAAATTGAGAATGTCAAATATTTTGTCCTAAGAATGAATAAGTAAGGCACTTCTACCTTTTGGTTTTATTCAGGTTCTAAAATGGATCAAACAATGCCTGCCACCACTAGGGAGGACAATCTACTTTCCCTAGTCCCCACTCAAATGTCAATCTTATGCAGAAACACCCTCCCAGATACTTAAGAAATGGCCCCTATCTGAGCACCGACCATTCAATCAACGACACAAAATCAAGGCTCACATATTTTGCTCATTAGCAAAATATTCCCGTATCCACGACAGAAATGGTCTAGGCAGGTGACTCAAAGAAGTAAGTATTGTTCCTGTTTCACTGCTGTGATGATACTACAGCAAAAACATACAGTGAAAAACAATAGATATATCAACATACTTTTACAGTAAACTGGTCAGTTTTAGGAGATTACTATTCTTCTAGATTAGAGATTTTCAACAATTGCAATATTAATGATGAATGTGCCATTGTGTGGGATCATCCTGTTACCAAGGGGGTTTTAGCAGCAAGATTGATGTCTTTCCATTCACTGGAAACCAGTAGCACCCTCAAGGTGACAGTCAAAATCTCCCCAGACATTGTCAAATATGCTCGGTAGTACAAAATACTTATCAGCTGAGAACAATGCACTGGTTTAAAAAATACTCTGAATGAAAAATAAATAAATAAATAAAGTATGTGGAAATGTTTTCCCCAAGTCTTCGGGTTTTCACAAATTTGAAGATGTGACTTAAATTTACTTCAGAAACTATTAAGTCTGGCCTACCGAATAAGAATTTCATTCCAATTTGAATACTTTTTTTTCTGTTACTTTCTAATCCTTTGATGAAATTAGTACATCCTGCCATGACCTTCTGCAAGTGACATCTGAGGATCTGAGATGTCAGATAACCTGCCCAAGGTTTTGGATTTTTAAGTGAAGGTCTGGAAGATTAACCCAGCTAATAGGAACACCAGCTACACCATATCCTCCCCCTTTTATATAGCCTATGGCTTCATAATAGAATTTATGATTTTTTTTTAAAAAAACAGTAGTCTTAAAGTTTAAATAATTATTCAACTATATCTAATGTGCAGAAATCCTGAGAATAGTAAGATACTGTGCCTGGGGATTTCCTGCTCCATATGAAACTGCTATTTTAGATTCATAAACTGTGTTTGTATTCGGTGTATCTATTTCTAACCACTTTTCAAATATGATCACAGCATTGGATTAAGCTTCATCTCAACTTCTGCTTGTTATTCTCATTCACTCCTCCCTCCCTCCCTCCCTTCCTTCCTCCCTCCCTCCCTCCCTCCCTTCCTCCCTTCCTCCCTCCCTCCCTCCCTCCCTTCCTTCCTTCCTTCCTTCCTTCCTTCCTTCCTTCCTCCCTTCCTTTTGTCTTTCCTTCCTTCCTGTTTTTCTTTCTTCCTTTGTTCCTTCCTTCCTTTCTGATACTATAGAATGAACTCAAGGAATTCATGTTAACCTCCAGTCTCAAGCCTCTTTAATATTTATTTATTTCAAGTCCCAGTCTCTCTAAGTTCCCCAGGATATCTTAGACGTGGGATCCTCCTGCCTCAGCTTCCCAGAGTGCTGAGATGATAGGCAAACACAAGCACACTCACCCCTCCTCCTGCTTTAAAAGATAGATTGCTTTTCTGAATTGTTGCTCAGCAGTCAGTCTCAGATTAAAAACAGATAAAAATTTCATTCGGTTTTCATGTAAATATTTTTCTTAAAACTTCCAAGTTAACCCAGTATACTCTCAGTGTTTGCATTCCATTGCTGAAAACATGTAGTGACTTTACAGTTGAATTCTGATCCCACAGTTTACACAAAAGAGAGAAGATTCTAACTTAGATATTGTCGATAGAAAACCTATATTCTTAAATATAACCATATATGTGTTTCCATATGAAGTTACTCAGGGAAAAAATTGAGGAAAATTTAAAGTCCATGGTAGTCATGCCAGACTTTAAGATACAGATAAACAAGTAAAGGTAACAAGTAGATATTTACTAGGGGATTAAAGCAAGTAAAATATTGGGGTTAAAATATTTTTGTTCTAATATGCAATATCTTTATTTTCATAGAAATCTTCCTCAAATCAAAGCCTCAGTAAAGATTCCCCGCTGTAAGCAGTCTAAAATTGATTTTTTCTTGGTTAAAAAGTAAAACAGCAACAACAAAACAGAAAGAAGGAAGTTCGAAGACTGGGAATGATCACAGTCAAGATCACGATTCATGAGAGCAGCGGTCGAGGCAAGGCTCTTGAGGCAAATCAAATGTGGAAGACTTGCATACATCTTCCCCATTTGGTTTCAGTCAGAGTTTAGATAATGTGTTGCTGGGAAAATGAAGAAATGTATAAATCAGTTATAAAAAGGAAGCAAATTTTCAAAGAAGCGGTGCATGCCTGTGACCCTAGTACTTTTGTAAGCCAAAGCAGGAGGATCTCAAGTTCAAGTCCTATGTAGGCAATTCAGCAAGATCCTGCCTCAAACGGAAAAAAAGTAAATAAGTAAAAGAGCTTGGGACCACGCATGCTTGGTCTCCAGTTATACACATGCATGCATACACACGGGCACACATACATGCACACACACAAAATTGAATGCAATGAAAGAACAAAGTCATCTTTAAAAACATTATTGCCTTACTTTCTAATTCGTCCATTCACTCAAGCAATTGCAATATTTCATAATGTGCTCTGTTGTATAGGGATTTAAAAAAGTTCCAAGATCCAGGAATACGGACAAGTATTTTCATCTTTCTTTTTCACCTGTAGTTTATATTCAAATAAAATTTGGGCATAACATATCACAGGATTTAGATTCATTTCAGAAAGAGGGTAAATTTTACCCACAATCATTAAGTGCACAGACCACCAGGAGCCTACCAGCATATCATTTGCTAACATAATAAATGCCTTGATTTGATGGAGCATTTTGGAGAAAACGTCAGATGAGAAGGGTTTGTGTAGGCAAAATGATACGAAGTAGGTAGTCACTGGGTTATTTTTCCTAAAAAATGGAATTAATGAGGTACAGAAACAAGATAATTTATCTTGTTTCATCTTTTCCAACAGTCCACCCGGGAAACATCACCATCAGGACTCTACCTCATTTGATCAAAATTTTATATAATTTTGTATTCATTGTTATTTCCATTGCCAATGACTCTTAAGGTATATAATCAAAAGTTGTATATTTGATAAAGTGCTTCCACTACAGGCAAGGTTTCATTTCTCAAAAAGGCTTTTTGGATTCAGTTCTGCTTCCACAGTCAAAAGCTTGTGCCAAATTTGTGTCACAAATTAGACATTTGAGAAGCAGGCAGCAAGTTTGTTAATTATTGGGATTAATTTAATGAACTTATTCTCATTAGGCTTCATGAGGCATGCTGTACACAGTACGGTGTGAAAGTCCACAGCCTCCACACAGCAATGTCAGTAGGTAATTAAGGGCACTGATGAGGATTTTTGTAGAAAAACAAGGCACAGCAAATGCTCTGTGCAAAAAATGCAGTATTCGAAAGAATTAAGAATTGATAATTGCAGGGAGGTAAGTAGAGATAATTTTAGTCACAACCAATTAAGACAGAAGTCAGTTTGGCTCCCAAAACAAATGATGAATATAAGCATAAATCATAGTTTCTGCACCCGACCCATCATCCTGTGTGTGCTGAGCTATATCACAGTGTTGTACCTCTGCATGACCTGAAAGTTTGTCATCTGAAGAATTTCTAAATTGTTGATCTCTCAGAAAAGGAACCTCACTCTTCAAATGGCCTTGTGATCAAAAACAAATGAAACAGATATTCATTTTTTGTAATCTCTCAAAACTTCACTGTTATCAATTCTGATTTTTACATATTTATTTATTTTCCCCATTTTTTGATACGTATAAAAGGAAAATTTAAGGTTTACAATGAAGTTGAGCATTTTGTGCATATACATACGTATCTTGTCAAGGTGACAGGACTTTCCCACTCTCCTTTTGTCCCTCCCTCTACCCATTCCTCCCTCCCTCCCCTACCCCTCTGGTTCACTTCGTTTTTCACTTTAAGTTCCATGAGATAGTTGTGATCTGGGTTTCTCATATCAGAGAGACCATTCGGTGTTTCACTTTCTGCTTCTGACTCACTTCACTAAGCATGATGTATGTAAAAGAAAGGAGATCATCTATGAGTGCAATGCAAAACTCCATGTTCCAGCACGGCTACCCCATCACCTCCACTTCTCCAAAAGGGGAAAGACATGAAGAACCATCGTGGGAATTTGTCAACACAATAAGGCCAGTGTGAAAAGGTGAGCCCGTAGGAATTAAAAACTTAAAAAAAAAAACTGAAGCATTCTTGCCATGACTTATATATTACATGATGTCATTAAAATATAACCACGTATATAGTAATAAAGTTAAAGGAAAAACAGACGAGTCATAGGAAGAATGCATTGATAACCAATAGAAAATTGGGGAAAAATAGAAAGGAACACGTTTATCCACATGCCATATCATCCCTTTGAAGAAAAGAGCAGTCACAGTGCCCTGTTAAAAGTGTCAACGTCAGTAATAAAACTCTCCACAAAATTAAAAAAAAAACAAAAACATATTCTTCTGCATCTCACATTTAAAAATACATTAACATACATGAACTTGCAATTATGACCTGACCTAGTGAGAGACGAGATGTTCAAGCCCTTTGAAGCTGTAACGTGTGATATAAATCAAGAGTCAATGCCAAAATAGAAATAGTAATGATGATGTGATTATCAGAGTTATTTATAATGAAACTAACCCCAAAAGAAGATAGATTTTTAAATATGGGTTGTTTTATTTTACACGCATCCATGACCTCCACGAAGATAAATTACTGTTATTAACTTAATATAGTTTCTTATATACGTGCAAGAAGATGGCCCTTTTTAACCTTAGGGTTACTTTTCTCTTTTCAGTACTTTCATAAAGGCACTTGGCTTACTGCCAGAGTTGATTACTATATAAAGAAATAAATCTCACGGGCCTCCAGATCATGTTTTTGTTGCTGTGGAAACATCAATATGCCCTGTAGAAAAACCAGTATGCTTATGCATACATCACGTTAGACAGTGAAGCGTTTCTTCCATATGGTTCTACTTTATAATTTAAAATAAATTTAAAAATTAAAAGTTTCCATCGTGTAATTAGATGGTTTCCGTCATGTGTCTTCCCTAGCTCCTGCGAGCGTGCTAACTGGCTGCTGGGTTGGGTCATGTGAGGGTGCCCTTGTTTGCCGACATGTGCATTTTCTGTGTTCACGCTCTTGTCTTCTGCGTTCCACACGGAGTGACGATACTCAGAATGGGTTTCTTAATTAAAACTAGAGATACTCATGCCCCAAGGCTGCATCCAGATAATAAATTAGTTATAAATAAAATATAATAAAGGAGCATGCCATTTAAATAGGAGGCTTATGGATTTCATATAAAATAGCAGTGCCGCACAGCGGAAAGCTTCTGTAGGATTAAGGCAATTTAATTAGTGATAGTTTGAAATGAAATTTCCAGACCCATGTGACGTTCCTTAATGAAATCCTCCCCTCAAATATCTAGTTTAGTTGCCAGCAGAATGGCGACAAGAAGGGAAGACTTTCTTCGTGACTGCGAATCTCTGGAAATAGTTCTCGTCCACACAACTTTACTGCAGAGGGGATTTGAGTGTGGAATGAGAAATAGAACTCCTTCCACATAACAAGTACTGGGCTAACCTATGGGCAATCAACCTATTTGAAAATGGTGCATTGGGACATTCGTTCATGGCAAGTTGACACCCTAAATACTCAGCATTATTGTTATGGATGTGCACTGGCCCAGCCAAAACCTTATGTACTTACAGATATTGTGTACTATTGGGATGTGCTGTCTGGCTGGAAGGGGCAGTGACCTAACAGGGTGTGCACTGGTTCTGCCTTTCTCCCTGACTTAGCTCTGTTCTTCCATGCCGTGAGGAGCTCTTTCTCTGGCTCCAGCCTCATCATGTGGCTCCAGCATTTGCAGCCTACCAGCCGTGAATGGACTGGGACCTTCTGAAACTGGGAGCTAAAATATATTTATCCTCACTAAAGTTGTGGATGTCAGGTATGCTGTCCCAGCAGTGAAACAGTTCTTAAGACATTCATCAGAGGAGCCAAAACTACAATCCTCATTTAGCATTCAGATAAACATTTTATTTTTATTGTTTTAAAGAATTTCAGATGTAAACCTGTATGAAGCCTGCCTTGTATAATGTAATTCTACTGGTAGACATATTAGAAAATGCAAACATGCCTACTAAGAACTGCATACAGAAATGACTCATGGGGAATAGAAAGTTAGCATTTTCCTTGGAGGTTTAAAGACTCTTTCCTGAAGGAGTTGTCAGTTGAGACCGATTTTGATAAAGTAAGATTATTATTATTTTTATTAGGAAGTAAAGGTGATGTGAGTCTGACCATTCGGGAAATATGGGTGAAAAAAGGGTGAGTTCTAAGTTGGACCAGCAAATTATTTACATGTTCTTGCTTCTGTTTACCTTATTTACAAAACAGATTATTAACAGAATTGTGAAAATGACATGAATATCTGTATATAATGCTGACCCAAGGTCTAGAAGTTAGTAAACACTCAATGAATGCCTGCTATAATCATGCTTGTGCTCCAGCGAAGAGTTTGGACAGCACAGGTTTACTTCTATACTTTTAGTGTTCGACACAAGAAGAGTGGAGATATTGGTGAATAGAATTGGCAGAAGAGCTTTGTATGGAATCGTCACAGTTTCTTTAAAATAACGATGGATTGGAATATTTTAATGAGAATGTATACTATGTTACATCTTCAAAGTAGTTAGCAAAGTATGAATAAAAGAAAGAAACAGAGGAGGTTAATGTCTTCATCAATGGAGAGACAATGAATGGTTGAATTCATGAGAACACAATGATTTGTGTTAACAAGTGTCTAAAAACAGTGTGTTAAATAAAGATGACTGTAGTACATGCATGCATTGTTTGTGCATGTGTGTCATATAGGATTTTAATCTCTGGTCCAGGATGGTCCTGAACTTACTGCATAGCACCCAGGCTGGCCTCCAACTCATGGGGATGCTCCTGCGTCAGTGTCGTGAGTGCTGGGATTACAAGTGTGTACTACCATGCCCAGGTATTTTTTCTGTGGTTCTGGGAAATTGAACCCAACAATATGCACTTGCTAGGCAAACACTCTAACTGCTGAGCTAGGCCCCAGCCACACATTTATTCTGAGTGCTGTATTACTGAGTACCATTTTTGGTGTCAGGTGTAGTGGTGATTCCTAAGAATGTGACAAGTCCCTAAACGGATGAGTTTTTTACCTGCATGGACTGGTACATGAAGCAGTCAGAGGTAGGCCATGAACATCACCTAATAGGGATATTAAAAGGATTAAATAACCTGAAAGAAATTATAAGCAATGAAACAATGAAATTATAAGCAATGAAAGAATAGAACTTCCCCTTTAATCCTTATCTCTCTGTGAATTTTGCTTCTCAGACTTCTAATTATAAGGATTAGGATAAGAGAAAGTTTTGGTTAGTTTATCCAAAAGAAAAACATAAGATAACATGCACATCAAATATTTCCCACTTCGTCTCTGGTGTTAAGCTCATGTTCATTTTAGGTGGCTCATACTCAAAGCAAACGGACTTCACCCGACATCTGACATAGCCTCACGTCTTTGTCTTCCATTTAATAACTTTGTTAATGCCCCAGTGGAGCATGCTGGGTGCAATGATATGAAAATTCTGAACCAGAGAGCAGTCTTGGAGATGTCACCCGTGGAGGAAAGAAGGGATGCGAAGTTGGTGAAAGGCAGCAGCATGTGATGAGATTTCAGGCAAGACCAGCCCGCATAGCACAGAGCTTCTCAGCAGGGTAGAATTGCAGAGCTGTCCCAAGTTTGGCACATGCGACGACTGGAACTTCATGCCCATATGCCTCCTGGTGAGCAGATGCAGATTGCCCGGAGAAGAGGCATGGCCTTAGGCAAGGCATCTGTTCTCTGCTATCTTAGCGGAAGCTTAGACATCCACAGGGCTCTGCAGACATTTTCTGAGGAGGGCGAAAGCTTCCCAGTTCATTATTCACACACATCGACCATTACTGGATGTGGGTTATCGATGGATAGAACATGACCTTGGAGAAGGCTGGGCTTTTCAGCCCAGGTACCATTGACAATGGCTGATAGCCTTCTGCTCTCTGCAAATGGCACTCCCACCACCTGGGGCCTAAGTCTATCAGCTCTGGAGTATGACTGCATTGGTGGAAAAGCTAATAAAACCATTTCACCTGAATGTATCTTTGCCTCAGGATGACTCCCAATTTTATTTCCTCAGAGCCAAAGTTTATTCAAATATTGTTGTATTCTGACTCTACTTCTTACAAACACAGTCCCCTCTTTTTAGAAAATGGGCAAGTTTTATCACATTTCACCTTCTCCACGTTTCCCAGTGATGCAATGTTAAGTATGTGTGAACTAGATAGTCAGTCTTACTGGTTCGGCATATTAACCTTTTATATTTTACTATTTACATCATTAATATTAAGTACTGTATTTATTTTCAAAAACTCTCTCTCTACATATACTTATATATAGGGAGAGTCTAGTGGTTGTTGTACTTAACATCATTCTATGTCATTTTAATGCTTTCTTTTGATCTGCTTCCTAAAACTTAACTATGGGAAGGGATTTTTTTTTTCTTTAAACAATTCTAGGTATATAACCTTAACTTCTATGTTCAAATGGGTACCTTCCAAATCCATGTTTCCAGCCTGGCATGTATATCCCTGTCATTCTTTTATGGATGTCTTGATAGTATCTTAGCTAAACACATTTACAATGGCATCATATATGTTCTTCTTCCTTTCCTGTGGGTCCATGATATCATCTCCATGTGAATGTTCTCAGAAGTATCCACTGAGACACATAACCAGGAGTATGATTATGAATATGTCCATTTCTACTCTTCTAGGGTTTTGTTTGTGTCTTGTGTTTACTTAACGTCTTTCTTGATTCTGTGTTTGCTGCATATCTATTTTTCGTCGTTTTGTCTTCTTGATTTTACTCTTTAAAACTATCCAGACTTGATGTGTTTGCTTTTCCACTCTCTCCTTTTCTCTCTCTTTCCCTCTCTCTGTCTTTTTCTCTGTTTCTATCTCTCTGTGTCTCTCACTCCTCTTTCTTTCCCGGAGGCCCTAAAATACACTTTTATGGTTCTTATAATGCCACAGTGATTGAGCTTTGCTTAGGCTGTATCTTCACTCAGATTTCAAACCTGGTCCCATGAAAGTCCAGTCCACCTTTGAGACACAATCTAGATATCACTCAAGTAATAAAATGTTCTGTCTTTTCACCAGGAAAATTCAGTGAATTCCCCTCACATGCCTGCATTACTAAGCTTTCAGTCTGTTAGGGACACAACTGTCTCCTCCACTGGATTATAAAAATATACAGACCAGAAAACACTTTAATCTTTCTTTAATTCCCTAGAATGCCTGTAACTCAGAGAATTTTACATAAATATTTATTGAATTGAAGGAGCTGTACTAAGTTTTTAAATTCTGGCTGCACTGAAAATACCCAGACTTTTCTATTTCTTAATTTCTGCACCTTATACTGGGGATTGATTCCTATTTTCTTCTTATAAAATGGATATAGCTCTTAGAGACAAGATTAGTAGAAGCCCTCCAACTGGCTTCAGCATGTACAAGGCCCTAGCCTCATCAGAACCTGAGCAAGCATGTAAAGAGATGTGGGTTTGTAAGTTACTTTATTGTTTTAATAGGCTTTATTTATTTAACTGTAAAACTCATGTTATAGGCATGATCTCTACTTAAATTTTATAACTCATCATAATGACACATTTGTGCTTTTTGAGAGGGGATTTGGTGGATCTTTTATTTAAAAACAAGTCAACAAAATTTAAGAAAGATAAAATGTCTGACACTCTAAGCAATGGAAAATATGCTGGAATTATGACTCCACTGATAAGTGTGTAGTTCGGTTGATATCATCATATGTTGGGGAAAAGTAAAAATCATTAATAACAGTTTTTTTTTTCTTCTTTCTTCCTATAAAAACCACGATGAGACTCATGCCAAATAGTTTAAAAGATTTTGGGGAAGGTAAGGGGAAAGGGGACCAGTTTGTACAACAGCCTGTATTTGCCATTCATCGTGAAGTGAGCTGCTTCATGGAACTGTGGGAAATTACTATCTTCAAACTGTAGGATTTTATTTTGAGACAAGGAAGAGAACAGAAACCAAGTTTATAAATTTGCACCTTAAAATTATTTTTTTTAAAAAAAGTAAGGGGATGACTTAAATTTGACCCAAAAATATGTGCCTACAGGAAATTTTGTCACAGAAAAGGGAAGAGAATTGGCATTGCCTCAGCACTGAGATAATTTAATATATTTTATCACGTGAAATTTTAAGAAGGCTTGCCTCTTTTGTTTTATAGAGGACGAAGCAGGATAAATGATTTGGTTAATTTGGTGTCGCTAGTGTTCTGTTGCTGTCCTGTAGAAATGAACTTAAATGACCTGAGGAGCCAAAATTAAGATGATTATTTCCTTACTGATGGGGCTGCTATGTGTGGTTCTGTAGATGTGCCACTGGGAGAGCACTGCAGATAGAAGCCTGGAAGGCAGAGTGGCTGAGGCCACTGGATATCAAGACCTTGTAGAGACTTGGGCAGTCTTGCTTTTTGGAGGTACGTACACAGCTAACACATCTACTTTTTACTGCTACGATCGCTGTTGTTGTGGTTACCGCTGCTGTCACTACGGGTGTCACTGCTGGTGCTTTTCCTTTTTTTTTTTTTTAGAATTTCCATGAATTCAGCCAGGCTATGGACACTTGCGCCTAACCCGCCGTACTTAACACGATTCCCTACATCCAGGTTTCACAGTTGTCGATTTCTCTGCGTGCATCTTAATTTGATTCCTGAGAGAAACAATCTGAACAGACCAGCTGGTTTCAGGTGTTTCCGAGCAGGCTATGACGTAGACTTCTTAACAGCTGATGAAGGGGCACCCATGAGGTCTGTTTTAACATGTGAGCTGGTCAGTTGAGATCTAGGGTAAGCGCCTCTTTGCACAGAAGCAAAGGTGGGTGGGCCTTCACCGGAAACAGGAACAAATGCTTTGGTAGCACAATGGCTATTGCTATGTGCACCAGTGGAAGTTATAATGATTTAAAATGATTTCTTATAAAGACATTTCGTATTTTTTATTTACTGATACAAGCAAGTTCTCAAATTTTATGTGCATTATATTCAAAGCAGTAAATAGGAAAGCTTAAAAATAATAAGCTATAAAGTTAATAGCAGTTATCCCTGTATGAATTTATAGAGATCATCTAATTTATTTTCAATTTTTAGCTGGTTTTAAGAGGTTTTATATTTATCATGGCCAATTAGAATTACAATAGAGAGTCAAAGATAGCATCTTTGTTTTAAAATAGAGAGAATTATTTATAATATATGTTACAACATCTATATAATATTGTCATATGTTGTAAAATTTTCCACGATTTCCTTTGATTTGTATTCTATGACAGTACACTTGAGGATGCCAACATCTTTAATTATAAATTGCCAATCATAAGCAAAGGTTTACTAATGTCTAATAGTAAAAGTGATTTGCACTTTTTAAGGTGATGTAAGTTAAGCAAGGCTAGTATTTTCTAATATTTATAGTATTTAATAAAATGCTCATATTTAGAAAATATTATTAAATAGCTTTGAATTAAAACAGTAAGAGCCATATTATTCAAAAGTAAACTCCTTTAAGAAAGTGTATTGTTTTATACTTTTTCTTGGAAGAAAAGAAATCACTAAGTTGTAAAGAGCAGCAGGTAAACCTGTGACTTTTCAATACTGGCTTTTTTTTAATGGTACTTAGGATTGAACCTAGAGTTTTCACACTTAGATATTCCTCCCGGTTATTTTTTATTTTATTTTATTTTATTTTATTTTATTTTATTTTATTTTATTTTATTTTATTGAGACACGATCTCAGCAAGTTACCAAGTTGCCCAAGCTGGGCCCAAGCTTGCTATACCTCAGCCTCAGTCCCCCAGCATAGTAGGTCTACATGTGCCCTCTAACCTTCCTCTTGGCAAAGGTGCACTCATCAACCCAGGCTCCCACAAAGAGTCAAGACTGCAATTCTCTTCACAAATGTCATCACCACTGTCACAAAATTATAGAATATGCAAATTTTGAGCCTTAATCTCCCTGTTTTTAAGATTGATCTTAATTCTCAGTTTCTATAGGGTCATATGAAACATTTTTATTGTCTTCTATAACATTTTTAAGCAGAAATTTTTTAGAAATAAATTTTTGGCTAATGCAGAAATTTATAGCTATTTCTGTGAGTAAGGAGGAATCTCTAAACCAAGAAAAATAGTCCTTATTCTATTTGTGCACTAGTGTGACCATTTTGTTGGGTGTGGGTATTCGGGGAGAAATTACTTTGACAGAAGAGGTTCAGAAGCCCTAATCCACAGCCAGTGGGAAGTTTAGTACTAACTGAAATGTGGGTGCTTTTGCATCACCTGACATATCTGACCGGAGTCATGTTCAAGTGTTCAAAAAAACACAGTGGGCCTTTTTTAGAGAGAGAAATTAGAATTGTTAGCATCTAAGATTACTTCTCGATACTAATTATTTCACCCAGAAAGAAAGTTCCCAGTAGAAAGTCTAGTAGAAGAGGGTTGTGAATCTTACCTTATTAGGTCAACTTGCACTTGATATCTCTATCTTTACATGTTAATTCTCTCTTATCCTCAGCTCTGTTCTGGTTTCCTGGTATGTTTTGGGTGTTTCATAGAATCAAGCGAGGTGACTTTCATTGTTCAAGTATACAGTGGAGGCCTGGAGATTTAATTGTTCCATAACAAACTTACAATGTTCCTTTTGTTTTAACCCATTTCCATCTTCAGAGACTATGCACATTTTTAATCCCACAGACTGTCTAGGGTTGTTCTCATTATAAATCTCTTCATTGGAGAGATTCTTCAAGAAGCAGAACCCAATGTGAGATAAAATACACAAAGACTTCATTGAAGGAAAGAATGATCTCAGGCAAAAATCAGGAGAGAATTGGAAAGGCTTTGGGAATTTTGTTTCCTTGTGAAAGAAAAACTTAGGAAAGTATGAAAGGAAGTTGTTGTGATTTGGATCTGAAGTGTCCCTCAAAAGGATCATGCATTTGGATGTTATGAATTACCTATGGGTACCATGTGCTGCTGGAGGTGCTGCTGGCTGAAATTGTGAGCTAAAATAAATCTTTCGACCCTTCAATTGTGGATGCCTGATACGCTGCCCCAATAAAGAAAAAGTAACTAGGACCGAACCATACTAAATTGCTGTGCATCCTAAAAAAAGGTTTTTATGAAGCCACCAGGGTGTGCTTGAATCAAAATGAGCATCAGATGACTTCTGTTTTTCACAGAAATAGACCTGCCTTCCTTTACATACTTTCTTTTTACCTTTAAAGAAAAGTCCTTAATAAAAAAAAAAAGGGGGGGGGGGAAGTCACCCGGTTCCCCTAGTGGCACAGAGGAATTAGTTCATCTTCTGGAATCTAGTCCCAAACAATGTTTTACTGGTGAAAACCCCAATCGGTCTTTATTCCAAGCACCTGTAAGCAAAAAAGGCTACCCCGTGACTTCATTTCCATGTTGCTGCGAAGGCAGGCTGGTTCCCCAGTACCCTCTTTTTTTTCCCCTAGTATGGGCAGGAAAAAAAATGTATCAAACAATCTGTTAATGAGCATTTGGTGAAATGTAATGAATACAGTCTAATTCAGTAATTGAGGATCATTCCACAACTCTCCACTAATAAGCATCTTAATGGGCTTAACTGCTAGTGTCCAAAATAGTTATTGAGATGTGTGGAAATTTCCCACTCTCTATGTGAAAATTTTGATAATGTTGCAGTTTGATTAATAGAGAGAAAATGTTGCTTCAGCAATGAAGAAAATATAAAAAGCATAAAAATCAGACAATTACATCTAAAACAAACTAGTAAATAAAGTGCTCTCACAATAACTTTTACTGCAGTGTGAAAATGATTTTGGCTTTCTAGTAATTCCTGGCAGTACCAATATTTAGAATTTTCCCGATTTATAACATAAAAATGTTTAATGATATAAAATATACTAGATAATGTTTTATTTTATTCATCAGGAAAGAGAAAATGAAGTTGTGCTCTGGATTCCACCAATTTTACTTTATTACTTTTTACATGGAAAGACATTTTAACTTTCTAAAGCTAAGACATGCAGTATATCTAAGCTAAGATCTTGCATTGCATCAAAACCCAATTCTCTCTCTTTCGTTCTTCCTTCCTTCCTTCTGCTGTTCCTTACTTCAGGCTTCATTCCTGCAGAATAATTTCTCAAAACGATTTTCATCCACCACTACCTGGAGAGCCACTGTTAACATCCATCTATTTTTGAGTTGAAAGAAAGTTGGGCTTTCTCAGAATGTCTCTTCTAAGTTGTTACATAGAATAGTAGAGAGAATGTGCAGGGATGGGTATTCTCCACAGAAAAAGGAAATCTCACACACAGGAACAAGAGTTATTAAAAGAAGGCAACAGGGTTTACATATCTTACTTTTAAGAACCCAAAGGAAGTGATATTGAAAATGAATGTTTTTAGTCCTTTAGTAACTTTTTTGCACATGGGGACTGTTACCCCTTATTCTTTTGTAGTGACAAATGGTATACTCATTAAGCAGACAAGATCATGGGCTGATTGGTGTGGCCCCCGAGATTTTGGAATTTTTGGCACTCATCTTCAGTGTAAGAATAGCTTCAGGAATTTTAATTATACAAAAATATCAGTTTTCCTGACCTATAACTGATCTAGCACAGTCACACAAGTGTTATGCAATGACCAAAGTAAGCAACTTCTCTGTGGAAAAGCAAACGTCTGAGAACCCATAGCACATCTTGTCAGTGACGTAACACTATGGTGTGTTCTTGGTGCTAATATATTATTGGTATTAGATTTCTGGGTTTCCATTTCCACACCGCTGAAATTAAGAATCAGTAATAGAGTGCCTATGCCATGCTTCTGGCTTAGCTCATGGGAAAAGGGCCCTGCAGGGGTGTGTGTGTGTGTGTGTGTGTGTGAGAGAGAGAGAGAGAGAGAGAGTAGATGTACAAGCTATCATCAGATGAAAGAAAGAGCTATTATTTTTAACAGTTTTTTTTTTTTTTTGTACTGAAAACGGAACTCAGAACCTCACACTGAGCTTTCCCCCACTACATTTTCTTTTCATTTGTAGACGGAGACCCACCGAGTGGTTAAGCTGCCTAAGCCAGGATTAAAGTAGTGATCTTCCGGCTCCTACATCCTGAAGTGCTAAAATCACAGGCCAGGTCATAGCCTGGCTTTATTAAACACATGATATGGGTCAGACATTGTGCTTGCCATCATTTATCCTATTTTTATTTCTATTTAGCAGATAAAGAAACTGAAGCCTCAGTGGAAACCAGGTGTTTCTACTAGGGTTGTCTGAATCTACAGTCTGTATTCTAAATCAAGCATTATTTCATAGCAGTGTATTTAGTGTGCATCTTAGACCTGCCACCTTGGCATCAGCTAGGAATTTATCACAAATGCAGATTTTGGGCTCATTAGCAGAGTCAGAGTTAGGGCCTAGAAATCTGGTTTAAGAAGGCTCCATGCAGCATTTTGGTACATTTGTGCCGGAAAGCCATCATGCTATGATGTATTTTTCGGCTCCTGCCTATGATTCCTTCACATTAAGGTTAGATAAGGAAGCTCCTAGGTGCTCAGGTATGGAACAAGCCACTGTCTTCAAGAAGACTTCTCCCCATTAGCTAGAGTCTGCATGATGTAGCCTGTTGGGAAAATCCCATTTTACCAATAGAAAATAATGATCTCTAACTTACATGGTGATGCCTATCAATCACGCTAATGGCCCCAGCAAAGGTTATATTGGTAATTTATCTGTATCTACTGCCTTTCCCTGTGACCCAGACATTTGAAGATGCAGTTACAAATGTGCCATTGCACAAATCTGGGGGAATGAGATTAACAAAGGAGCCCAACTGTCCTTTGTTCTGAGGCTGAGGGAGTAGGGCCATTGTTGCTAGATATAGACTAGAACTCTTCACAGCAAAGCAAAGATTCCTGAAATATCCTCTCAAATGACACACAATCAAGGTTAACAATGGTCCAGACCTCTTAGGCACCAGGTATTTCCATTTACTCAACAAATAAAACCATGCATGTACGTTCATCTCAGGAAATTAAGCATCCTAAAGTGCAGTTGGGATTGTGTAAGCGCCACTCTATGGTAAGAGCAATCCAGACCTAAACACCAATTCCAGCTTCACAACAGCTTCCTCATCAACCCATTCCTCTGTGATAGATAGAGAAGGGACTGCCCGGTGTGTTTGGTGGCTTGTGTAAACCTAGCATTCAGGAAGTCCAAGGTAAGAGGATCAGGTGTTTACACTCAGATTGGGCAATATAGCAACCTAACAATACCCTGTCTCAAAATTTATAGATAAATAAGTAAATAAAAAATGAATAAATGGCTGGAGATACAACTCTATGTGAAAGTTCTGGCTTCAATCTCCAGTAATACGTAAGTAATTAAGTAAATGGATAAATAAACGAAATCTGCTAGAATTTGAATTTAACTATTTTAGTTACTCTCATATGACCAAAAAATGAATCTTTCACAATTGTTGTTTATTCATCTAGAAAATCAACCTGTGTTGTCTACATCACTGAGGTGTAATGGTTATCTCAAGCATTTGCAAAACACAGGATTCAAATATGCTTTAATTTTCTTACCTGCATTTCTTTCTTGTCTATTGCAGTAACACATGTTAACTACCTCTATAATTTAATCATTAAGATTTGTAGGTTTCAATCTCTTTAAAAATAAAAGACCTACTAGAGATTTCATGTCACTAGAAACTATAGAAAATACATTTTTCCTCAACTACACTACTTTAAGGTTAATAAAAAATGAGACATATATTGTGAATAATCTGTTCTTATACAGGATAGAGATAATGTATTCCCTATCAACCAGAATGAACATAACCTAGATGGATTTCACAAATCAGCTATGTCTTGAGCAAAAACTCTAAAAAATTACTTCTGTGTAGACTGTAGAAATCCAGTCTATAAAAACGTCATGAGAAAATAGGTGACTTGACTTAGCATCTCGTAAATTTATGCGGGAAAAATTCTACTAACTTAACATAGTTCACAACACTAGTGACAGAGTAACTATATAAGGGTTGGAACTAGAGTGATAGCAATGAATAGATCAAAACCACCACCTTTGTCATTGTGAAACTCAAAACCCAAAAGGGAAGATAAGAAAAACACATCAGGTATAGTTATTGGTAAGCCATATTTTATTTTAAAATCTTGCCTGGTTAGAAGTGTATGCGATTTATGCTAATTAGGAAAAAAATGCTCTCCAAGATATTCAGTTATGTATGTTACAGTCCTGGGGAGGCCATTTGAGGACTGGTAATAGACAACTTGTCTACTGGATGTCTTGACAAATTCCTTAGATTGGCACGACTGCTGCGTATTAGCTTTGAGACTAGACAGGTTCAAGTTTGTATCATTGACTTTTATTTTATTTTTTATTTCTTGAAATTGTTGAGCTAATTTTATCAAAGGTAAAGAGAATTTCTGTAACAGAACTCAAATGTGTGGCAAAAACCTTTACTACCCACAATGTATGTAGATGACAGTAAAAAGTTTTCCCACTATTGGTTTAGCAACAGGATTCAGTCATGTGCCTATCGCAGATGATTCCACTATCCTGCCTTCCTGGTGAGTCTTCCTCTTGGAAGCCCTTCTTAGATCAATCTTCAATTAGCTTATTCGTAACCCATGACAACCTATATAAATAATCCCCCACACGTTAGGTGGGGCTAATCTATGTGCTGTTTCTTCTTATGTGCAAATTTAAGTCTTAATAGAGCCTCATCCATATGGCATATTTTTGCCTAGTTGTTATTTAGCTCTTGAAAAGAGATGGTCAGCTGGTTTACTAAAGCTCAGTAGCGTCAAAGGCAGCTGATACTCAATATTGCAGAGTCGGGGTTGGTAACAATGTAAGCAGTGAATAGAGGAGAATGACAAAAAAGAACAGAAAGCTGCTGGGAGCCACCTATTTCCACAGGGCAGAAGAACTCCCAAGGCGTGCCAGGACTTGCAGTCTCTGAGCAGTGATGAATGCTCTTAGGACTGATTGCCACTGGTATAATGGAGGCCCAGAACTGTGAATGCTAAATGAGCCACACTTTGCCAATTTGTGACTTCTAAACAAGTTGAGCAGAACACTGAGGCGATTAGTTACATCATCAAAGCCCAAACTTGGGTTCTTCTCTTTATAGGGCCATGAAGAAGAACGAATGATAATGCTGACAGCTACCACCATACTCAAGAATGAGTCCGTGTCTGGTTTCTTTCTTGTGTGCAGCTAAAAATCCACACTAGCCAGTGACAGTTTTATGACATCACATGGTAGGTCAGATCTTTCTATTCTATATAGTTTTTAACAAATAAAGTTAAAATTATGTTATTATTTATTTTGAGAAATTCACCATATAAAAGATTTATCATGAGGTCATAAATTGAAGATCTGGATATCTTATTTCCACAAAGCAATTTTACTTAAGGATTTAAGAGTCAGCACATTTTATTATCTGGGATGTTTAATTACATTAGTTGGTGCAAATAGATATTTAATACATACTTCTATATAATATATTTGTGTGTATAAATATAAATATGTAATTCCTTGTACTAAATGGCCTTTATATCTTCCAAAAGATATTCCCCATTTCCATTTGGTTTCTTATTCCACATAAAGATAATACAGATGGCTGGCTATCTATTTTCAAGTACTGCCATTTACTGAGTGCTTGGTAAATTGATTGACTATCATGCTGGAGATTGAACCCAGGTCTTCAAGAAAGCTAGGTAAGCATCCTACCAATGAGTTACACCACCAGCTTCTGGTGCTATTATTATTTTTAATTGTCAAGTTTTTGAAAAATTATATTACAGTAGACCAGTCTCCCTTCTTGGATTTTAGGTTTTGTAAGTCTCTTTGTGTAAGTTGTCATCTACAATTTCATTTTTCAGTCAAGGATGGTTATTCTTCTATATGACTACTGTTTTCCTTTCATTTCATAATTTTGTTCCTGTCTTCAGTTTCTTCTTTGATATTTTCAGTTGATTTCAATCCACAATGGATACATTTACCATTTTTTAAAAAAAGTACCACTTTTTATTTTACTTTTTATTTAATTTCTTTCCTTAATTTATCTATGTTTTACTTTGCATTTTGTTGGCAGTTACTCATCTGAGTTGGTTCTTGATTCAAGTTTCTTTAAGATCTATTGAAAATGTTCAGTTCTAATGAGATCATATGATGCAATTTGCTCCTGATTCAAGGCTGAGGATTTGGGGAAAGCAAAGTTTCCCTCAGTTAAAAATTTAATTTTTTTTTGTTTTATACTAAAACGATATATCTAATTAGACACTTTATTAAATTTTAATTTTTTGTAATTCTGGAAAAATAATAACAAATGAGTACAAATTGATGCAGTGATATATTTGGGTGAGTCACTACTTCTCTTAGTGTAATGAAAACACTTTCTCTTGGCACAGAGATGTCCCAACCTAAGAGACAGGCCCATCTCACTTATAATTTATAGAGACTGACCTCTGGCTATAAAGTCATTAATACAGGGCTTTAATGAGCAAATAAGTTATAGGTCAGTAAATCATTTACACATAAGGACTTGATTTTTATGTATCTCTGAGGTATTAGGACAAGGGTATGAATCTCTGGCCCGTGGGCCTTAAAGTGTGGTCTAGCCAAGGCAACCATCACATTGAGGGTGTGTTAATTAAATGTCTTACCAAATATAGTGGACTAATGTTTAAGTTTATAATGTTGTATCAGTTGAGAAGGTCATCATAAACATTCCATCATGACCCTTGGCAGAAAAACATTCTCCTCTCCTGTTTGAGAATATAACAATGTACCTGATAGAAAGATGAAGAGACTATTGACAGTACAATTTTGGATTCCTTATTTTAACATGTTACGGTTTAGGCATAAAATGTTTCCCCCAATTCTCCTGTGTTTCAAAGGTGGTGGTGGAATCACAGAGCTCTATACTCCGCAGTAGATCCATAGAATGATGACTTCATAATTTATTGTGCTGGTCAGAGTTATTCTGTGTTCTGAGGAGCGGATCACCCTGCCAGGACTTCTGAGGGTACAGCTCTTTCCTAGCTCTCCCTCCCTTCTGTTTCCTTCTCGGTGCCATGGGTTGGGCGACTTTCCTCTTCCATGCCCTTTCACAATGCCACATGTGCCCTGGAGCCAGCCTACCTTTGACTAAATCTCTGAGCCAAATCAACCTCTCTCTATTTAAGTGTGGGTGTCAGGTATTTTGTCCCATAAAAAAGTAGCTAAAACAACGAGGAAATATTCTCAGTATCCAAGGGAACTATGTTCAATTCTACAGCTTGTTTTCTTAAAATTTGTTACTTAATAAATATAAATCTTTTTTGGTCAATTTTAAAATTAACATGGTTCAGATTTTCAATAAAATTATCTATTTTTGGCTTCTCTTCTTGACTTTGACTTCTTTTCAACTTTCTGCCTCTTGACTTCCTTAAGAAAAAACAGATTTTACAGATTTAACTTCTGTGTTTTTCCAGCCACATTCCACTGACAGTTTAAAGCCCAGGAGGTTCTAGTGAACTCACCATATCCAAGCAAATGACTTCCTGGGTACTTATTTACAGAGATATTAGCATTGGAAATGCTAGGTTGCTCGTCACCGTCTGTTCTTAATTGGAAACAGTCTAAAAAAATCCTTTTGGATTTCATAGATATGAATTTCACCTCCACAAGCAAAAATAGATGGGGCTATGCATCTATTTATGGCCTCAGATAGAAATCTTAGTGTCGCTGAAGTTTTATTTTTGTTTATTATTATTATTTTTTAGAAAGGCCAGTTTTGATATCCTGGCTCTCTTTTCTCTCTGGCTCTGAAGCACATTTCAGATTATATTTCAAGTCTGTCCTCCTACTTGTTATAACATTTGTCATCTCACCCTCAATCAACACCGGGTTTTCCTCTGGCTAACCTGTCTTCATATATATCTTTGATACATTCTATGTATGTTTAGATCTGGACAAATATACAACTACTACCCTAGGATAACATGCCATTGAGGTCATTCTCTATGTGCCAGTGGGAACTCCAAAGTAATTGATGGCTTTAAATTTCATTAAATATTAAGTAAATATTTGTCATGGAACAGGCAATGCATTAGTAATAGAGATATTAAAGCGAACTAGAATGCTATGGTCTCTCCCTGTGCACAGACTCCCCACACATAGCTTTCGAAGATGATGTGACAATTCTTTAATAATGTGACTAATGTTATGGAAAAGAAGTGCAGTTTATTAGGGATCCTAAGGTATGCAGAATGGGATTAGAAAGAATTTTATTTGAGGCTTATGGCCTAGTAATAGGCTTAGAGATCTTACCAAGTTGTCTCTACCAACTCCAGGTAATTGGGCCAACTTTGGTAAGGGTCTAAGTAAGAGAACGGTACACAGAAGCCATCTCTTCCTGAACCCTTGATAAAAATAAATATTCATGAGCATAGGTAAACAGTTGTTACAATATGCACTGACTTGGGTTTACTATATAAGATAGCAATAGTTTGCTATTGTGACCTTTGCTACCGGTAAATTATAGAACACCGTAATAAAAATTTCAAAAATGTAACATGACATTAATTTTGATATCACAGACAGAAGGCAGAAATACTTTAACAAAACTAGCGAGGAAGAGCTAAAGGACAATGAGAAAACGGTATGGGAGCTTGGAAAAATGATGCCTGTCAAGTAATAGAAGAGGGTTTGATAACAATTTGGCACTTTAAAAAATTAAAAGGGATAATTCATCAGTAGCTCCACGTGATTTGGCTGGAAGATACGATAGATATATAGTTAAGGAATTTTCTCTATGGCCTAGCTCAGGAAGGCCAAGGATCTGCGGGACCTGAATTGTGACCATAAGGTCAGAGGAAAGGCAGCGGATATCATCAGCAGATGAGCATATATTCTCAAACAAGGAGAGGGCCCAGGGTCATAGAGGGCCAGAGGGCATGGACTGCATGCAGTGTTGCATATGGAAGGATTGCAGCAAGGATGGTGTTTAGAAGACACCGCTCAATCTCGGAGCTGTCAATCTTGTGGTGTTGTGTCCCAGCAGCCGCCCTTGGTCATCAAGTGTAAGAACACTGAGAGTCAGGGAAAGGCCCTATCTCTAAAGCCTCAGAGCTATGGACTGTAGATTGAAGGCCAGCTCATGGATTCACAGTGCTAGAGTCACGGTGGTAAAATCACATGCAGTGTCCACTGGCAAGCCCAGAGAGGAGGATTGGAAGTGGACTGTGAGCTCCCACAGGAGATAGACTGTTGACAAGTCACAGTCCAGAGAATCTAGGAACTGTCCTTGCCAATCAAGCTGGCAACAGGGGAGGTAGGAAAGAATACGCTTCCTGTGAAAGATCTGAGTCCCAGAGCACAACTCCTGTGGAACAAAGTCAAACAGGGGGGTCGGGTAGGGGAGGAAGGAGGGAGGGGTGGGTAGGTGGAGGGACAAAAGGAGAGTGGGAAAGTCCTTGTCACCTTGACAAGATACATATGTGCATAAAAGGCTCAACTCCATTGTAAACCTTAAATTTTGCACGTATACATATCAATAAAATGGGGGGGGGGGAGATCTGAGTCCAAAAAGAGTAGGTCTCAGCAAGCAGTGGTCACATTCCCACACCTCCACAGCACAGATGTGAGAAGACACAGCTCACCTGGGCGCAGTTTGCACAGAAAGAGGGGACTGTAAGGACCAACTAAAAGAGGGCCATCTTATCTTCACTCATCCCAACCTCATAGGAGCATTTCACTCATAACTCTCCTTATTTCTTATTGCTGTTGTTTCTACTGCTTAAGTTTATCTGTTTTCTTCTGACGAGCGTTGGAGCTTGGTCATGTTTTTCTCTAGCCTATAAATACTCTTCTACTTTCTACCACACTCCCTAAACTAATGCTTAGTCTCAGTATACTCTCTTTCTAATCCTATTACTCTTCTTCTTAAAATCATATTGTTCAATATTAATAACTCACATTCATATAACTGGGCAAGTTGGGAAGTAATAAGTATATACCATTTAGCTAGACATAAATCATTGAAGTAGATTTTTCTCTATATTATCAACAATAATTTAGTGTCATCTTCAACAAACCTCAGTTACTAGATGATCTCTATGGAGATTTAAAATATTTTTGAAAGCACAAAAGAATTGAAATAATTCCTTCCATACTTTTATGTCATGGAGGAATAAGAACAAGAAATCAGTAGCAAAAGAAACTACTATGTGAATACATGGAGACCAAAGGTATCTATTATTGAACAAATGGTGGGTCACAGGAGAAACCAGGAAAGAAATCAAAACCTTCCTAGAGTCAAATGGCAACAGAACATACCATATCAGAAACTGTGGGCCACAATGAATGTATTGTCCCGAGGGAAAATTCTATCAATGCACAAAAACAAACAAACAAACAAACAAACAGAAAACCAGAGCAATGCTGGAGTCACAGCTCAGTGGTTAAAACATTTCCCTTGCATGCACAGGGCCCTGGGTTTGATTCCTGCATCATAGAAAAATTAGCTTAGTGGCTGAACATGGTGGTGCATACCTGTAATCTGAGAACTTGGCTGGCTGAGGCAGGAGGATTGCCTTAACTTTGAGGCCAGCCTGGGTTACTTAGTGAATTCTGGACCACCTTAAACTATAGGGGGAAACCCTGTCTAAAAAGAATAAAAGCAATCTCAAACAAACAAACAAACAAACAAACAAAAGACTCACCTCAAGGTCCTAGATAAATAAGGACAATCTAGCTCAAAAAGTAGTAGGAGAAAAGAAATAATAAAGATCAGAACAGAAATTAATGAAATTGAAATTAAAAATACAAACGTCAACAAATAAAGAGTTGATTCTTCAAAAGAATAAATAAGGTAGATAAACCCCTAGCTAAGCTAACCAAAAAAAAGAAAGAAAGAAAGAAAGAAAAGAAAGAAAAAAGAAAGAAAGAAAGAAAGAAAGAAAGAAAGAAAGAAAATTTTTTAATCAATGCAACTAGAAATAAAAAAGTTGAAATTAAGGACATTGCTAAAATTCAGAGAAGCATAAGGAATTATTTGGAAACAAACTGAAGAATCTAGAAGAAATGGATAAATTTCTGGATACATACAAGATACTGACATTGAACCAAAAAGACAGACAACCCTGAACAGACTTATCTCAAGTATGGAAATTGAAGTAGTAATAAATTCTCTACCTATGCAGAAAAGTCCAAGATTGGCAGGATTCATAACAAATTTTTACCTGCACGTCAGAGAAGAGCTGTCACCACTACTTCTCAAAATGTTCCATGACATTGAAAGAGAAAAAAACATTGCTAAATTTCCTTCTGGAAGCTAGTATTACCTTGATAACAAAATCAGAGACTCAACTAGGAAAGAAACCTACAGGTCAGTGTCTCTGATGAACATTGATGCAAAAATCCCCTGTAAGATACTGGCAAATAGAATTAAACAATTCATTAAAAAGATCATACGTGATCAAATGGGCTTCATTCCAGCGATGCACCTATGGCTCAACATATGTAAACCAACTAATGTAATATGCCACACAAAATTAAAAACAAAGAATCATACCATCATCTTAATACATGCAGAAAAAGCCTTTGATAAAAGTCAGTATCCATTCGTGATTTAAAAAAAAAAGTGAGGGAACTAAGTATAGCCAGCCCTTACCTCAAACTGATAGAAGCAATTTACCCAAAAGCTACTGTCAATATCATACTTCATGGAGGAAATTGAAGCATTTCCCTTTTAACCAGAAACATGACAAGGCTTTTCACTCTCTCCACTCCTATTTACTATAGTACTCAAAACCTTATCGGGAGCAATCGGGCAAGAGAACAAAATAAAGGGAATACTTATAGGAAAGGAAGAGGTTAAGCTATAATTTATTTGTAGACGACACATTTCTCTACATAGGAGATACCAAAAATTCCACCATGAAACTCTTAGAACTAATTGACAAATTCAGCCAAATTACATAGTGTAAAGTTAATACAAAAATGTATAGCCCTCCTCTACACTAATAATGAACTCACTGGGAATGAGCTGAAAAAATAATCCTGTTCTCAAGTAATTCTTCAAAATTTAAGTATCTAGAGATAAAGCCTAGCCAAAGAAATGAAGGATTTCTGCAATGAAAACTACAGTAGGCTGAAGAAAGAAAGTTGAGAAGACCTTTGGGAAGTAGAAAGACATTCCTTTCTTTTGTATAAGCAGAATTAATATCATCAAAGTGACTATACCGCCAAAACTGATATACAAATGCGATGCTCCAATATCTGTCAAAAACAAAATATGATCTCTCCATACATTGAAATCTTAGCCAAAAAAGGTTTCTATAACAGGGTGAATCTTGGTGACTCTATGCTAAGGGACAGAGCCTTGCCCAAAGCTATGTCTTGTATCATTCTGCTTACATGAAACATCAGTAAGAGGCAAATGCACTGGGGCAGGACATAGAGCAGGTCTTTGGTTGCCAGTCTAGGGATAGGGAGAAATGGGAGGGGTGCTTAACAGTCATGGCTTCCTTTTGGAAGTGATGAAAGCCATATGCCACCGGGGATGGCTACACGTCATTGGATTGTTTCCTTTAGAAAAGCTGTAAGGGTAAATATTATACCATGTGCATTTTGCCACAGCAAAAAGATAGGAAGATAAGAAAAAATGAGGCGAGCTAATTGACTCCTGGGTCTGGCTGGGAGACTGATGCACAAAGCATTCATAAAAGGCAGGTAGCTTCAAAGTGACTATGCGAAAATCCATTAAAATAAAATTGAATTAAGGAAAGAACTATTAAAATTTTAAGAATAATTGAGTGGGATCATAAAGGAGTAAAAACTCATTTAATACTACAATAAAACTGCTTTTTTATTTCTAATCTTTCTGAAAATATTCACTAAGTAAAAACCCAGCTTGAGTGCAAGGTATGATACCCAGTATAACCTGTAATCTCATTTGTGATTTCATGTAAGTAAGGCAGAATATCCCAGAAGCTTTAAGATAGACAAAAAGCCTTCTGAGTGAGCCTGCCAAGGAAACAACTCAAAGATGCTATTATGAAACAGAGTATCTGAGAACCTAATAGCCATTGTCCCAAGGTACCATTGCATTGGCCCAAGACAGAGAAGCTCTTGACTTTTTGAAATGAATGAGTGTATCTGTTACCTAAAAAAGTAAACCCCATTTACAGGAAGCCTACAAGAATTAAGAGAATCAAATTAGAGACAGTGTTGCCATCTTTGGACTAAAAGAGATGAAGGAAGTAGATCTAAAAAGAAAAAAAAAAACATACCTTTGGGTAACCAAATTTTCTGAGAATAGGAAATGAGTTAAAAATCCAAATGTGGGCTATTGCCTGAAATCAGGAATCATGATCACACAGAGAGAAGAATCACATGTGTGTTTATAGCAGCACAATTGATGATAGCAAAATATTGGAAGACGCCAATATGTCCAATATCAGAAGAATGAAGAAAATGCGGTGTGTGTACACATGGGTACTACTCTGCTATAAGGAAAGAAAAAAATTGAGCTGTCTGGAGAAAAATGAATGGACCTTGACATCATTATGCTTAGTGAAATGAACACACAAAGAAGGTCCAAGTATTATGTAGTTTCTCTAATATGAGAAAACCAAGTCATAAAAAATTAAAGAGAGATGGAAGAAAGTGAGAAGACGCATTTTATGGAAGGTGAAAGAAGATGAACAGGGGATCGAGGGGTGTGAAGGAAAAGGGGATGTGATTGTGAATACATTTTTTTACAATATAAGAAAAGAGAAAATATTTCCAGTGCAGCTGTGTTTTGCATTGGCCACATGTGTACATGAGACTGATTTATTGAGTTCACTAATCTTTGCTACAAAAGGATTCACCTCGATGAAGGTCATGGAATGAAATTGTTTTATACATAAACTTGATTTCCATTGGAAGATCTTGGACATAGATCCACAGCATAATGGGGTAAAATTTGTAGAATTTGCACAATGAATAAATAATTTATTACCAAATTATGGATGGCCCTAATGTAAGCTTCATCTTTTTTGCTAATCTTAATATTGAAGGGAGAGACATGATTTCATTTCCTTTGAAATTTGATTGGCCTCACTGCCTTTGATGACCCATAAAATGTAAACCAACACTGTGAAAATCACTATGTGGGGCTCTAGTGGCCAAGTGGGATAGGCGTGTATTCCGAGACTCTCACGCTGCACAGAGGGAGCAGGACAAATGCATATGAGAAAATTGTTGCCAAAGGCCAAAGATGCCAAGCCCCTAAATCAGGGAGGAAGCAAGTCTAGGATTATAAGGAATGAAATTTGTTAAGGATTTAGAGAAGGATGTCTTGGGCAGCAGTAAGGCAGGGAGATCTGTATTTCCCAAGGCAGGTAGATGGGCTTTATATTCCAAGTTAGACAGAAGGGGGAGTTGTGGAAGGTACCTGGGCTTTTCCAAAAATATTAACAGTAGACATCAGTTAAAAGACAATCCAGGAGTGTTCCTTTTTATCCCCTTAGATCCAGTGATACCTCTTCCGCGAATTTTCCCAAAGAGTTAAAAACATCATATAACAAAAATACATGTGTACCCATGTTCATAGCAGCAACTAACAGTAGCTAAAACATGGAAGACACCAAAATACCCATCAACAGACCAATGGATACGTAAGTTGTGGTATTTACAACAATGGAATAGACTTATCTATAAAGACAGATAAGTTGGAGGCTTTTGTGGGTAATTGGAGGCAACTTGAGACCATCGTGCTTAGTGAAGTGAGTCAGAAGCAGAAGATGAAACATCAAATGGTCTCTCTGATATGAGAGACCCAGATTGCAATTATTTCATAGAACTTAATGTGGGCAATAATGGGAACTGGAGGGATGGGGGTGTCGAAAAGAGAGAAGGGAAGGATTTGCAACTTTGCCATAGTATGTATGTACACAAAATACTCTCAAGTCCAACATAAACTTTATGCTTTGTACTTAAACATCTCAATAAAATAGGGGAAAACAACAAAAAATATAACATAGTCTAATTCTCAGGGCTCAGCATAAAACATTCCACTGACTAGTTTAACGACTTTAGTTGTCTTATAAAGTTTGTTATATGCTGCGGTCAGCTGGCAGGCAAAATAGCATTTACACCAAGATACCAAGATGGTTTTATTCAGAAACAAACAGAGAGAGAGAGAGAGAGAGAGAGAGAGAGAGAGAGAGAGAGAGAGAGAGAGGGAGAGGGAGAGAGAGACAGGGAGAAGTTCAGCAAAAAAAATAGTAGAAAAAAATGTAATCTAACCAACAACCACAAAATCGACTAAGTTAAGAAAAACACCTCATCACCAGAAATTTCAGTCAGCTTGTCTGAGGATTTTATTCATTCCAAAACAAGGATATGAACTGGCTCCTGAATTCTGCATTGAATCTTGGTGAGCACAGAAGCAATTATTTTCTGCACTATTTTTTAGGGATGTTTTGGAATGTAGCAACAGACAGTGTAATCATTAAACAACTACAAGTAGATATTGGTCCATAAGCCTAGAGAAAATATTGCACTGGACATTTGAATGTTGACTCATAAAGGCATACACATCCATTGAAGTGACAATGGTAAATGAAATAGCTCAAGGAAAGTGAGTCAAAAAAAAAAAGAGGTAGAAATGCATGATAGAAATGATTCTAAGAGTCAATTAACTCTATGTAAACATTTTACTATGGTGCTAAGATGATTCTCAGGACTTAGAGTTATAAGGAAGAAGTACTGTTTTGTCTTGTTTTGAAAGAACACGCATGACTGCAAGGACATACAGTGCTCAAACAAAGTTTGAAGGTCAAGTGAGAATTCACCAAATGTAATGGCATAGAGGAATGCCACAGCACGATCCCCAGGAATTGTGTAGAAAGGATAGTTGGTGTGCAGTGGGATTCACATTCTCTTTCATAATCTGGAATTGTCCCTGGGAAAAGGTTACCCAGCAACACACTTGATTCCAGACATATGTGTTGCTGTTCAGTTTTTATTAGCACGAAGCAATCTTAAGTGATTCTTGTCACTTCTGGGCCAGGATTTTCAAATGAATTTTTCTTTCTCCTTGTCTCAATGTTTGTGGAAAGCAAAATCTGAGAATCTAGAAATTAATGTGAGTCTAGCAAATGGAGGGAAACCTTTTGTTTGTAAAGGGCCTTCATGATATCCATGATGTCATTCATGGGCCATACAAAATTATCAACTTAAGAATTAACCTTCTATACTTGGTAGAATATTTAATTAATTTGTGGTTAATGTCTTTGCTGTGTCAGATCAAGCAATCAAGGGGAGCAAATGGCCCATACACTGGATGCTCCCACACCTGGTAGGACTTGAGTCATCCTGCCAAGACAAACCATAAGCCAGCCAGAAACGTGTGTTGTACAGTTTTATAGTTACATGAGTAAAAAAGAATTAAAATTCTATTTGGTTAAGCCACTAGAATATGAGAACTTATTTGTAACAGCGCCTTGCAGTGTCCTCTTTGCTGTTACACCAAACTGTCTGCAATTAGTGTATTAAAGAAAGGCACTAAAGCAGAACAGAGAGTCTGGAAGGATCCGACGTGGAGGGTCCTCTGTGTTCCTGATTGAATTTAACAAATTTTCATAAGGGCAAGTGACGGTAAGTTGGCATGATCAAAATTCTCTTTCAAGATGTGAGCACACACTTGGCTTACTTTGATCTCTGCTTACCTTCCCCATTAACACAGAATCTCATTATAATTTGAGTCCTTTTGCATGCGTTTGTAATCCTCATCACCACCACTTTTATCTGTTTCTAAGTGTGCACAGCGTATGTGGGAGAAAGGGCGAGAAATATCATTTTTAAAACGCAAGAAAACACACAGTGAACTTCTAATAACCCCCATATTCACAGGTTTCTATGCCACAGAAGTCAGACTCGTTGAGTGGTAAAATAATAGCATTTTTTTTCTCCCTTTTGCTGAACTTATTAGTGTGTGTTTCACACTATGAAGGAAAAAAAGACAAAAACGAAGCTATTTGATATCTTCATTGTGCATATGTTCGCGAGTAGGAAGAAAAGACCTTCAAGAATCTCAGCCATAATTTCCACAATGAGACGTATTACATAACTACTCCTTGTTGAACTGTAATTATAACACCGCCACATTTATAAACATGAATACAGGGGAAGCTAATTAGGCGCTGACAATAAGCAAATATTATTCTCTTAATTAGATCTTCTTCTGCTGGAAATCCTGCTTTGTTCCTGCTACTCCAGTGTGAATGACATTTGAATCATAACAGTGTCTCACCGAACAGTCTTTCAGGGATGAAAAAGACCGGGGCGGTGTCACAGTCGATGAATACCTTTTCAAATCTTTGCTAATCTGAAGTCAATGAAATGCAGGCACCTCCCTGCGGCTGCTTGTGCGGATTTGTACACCAGCATAATTACAGCTGAAACTGCTCAGACTCTGCATTTTTAGTATTCATACATTTTGATAGTTCTCTTGCCCCGTGTCCTTTTCACATAGCTGGTTACTCCCTTGTAGTTGGAAAGGTGAACGGAGATCTGATGAGGAGCCGAGGGGAAAATGCGACTTGATGGCTTATTATTTTTTGATCTCTCACCCCCAGAAGTGAATCTCAATCTTCATCTCTCTCCGTGTCTGTCTTTCTCTTTTTCCTTTTGTCTTAGTTACTTTCTCAATGCTTTGACTCGATATTAGACATTCACAACTTTAGGGAAGAAAGATATATGTTGGCTCGCAGTTTCAGAAGGTCAAAGTTCATTCATTCAGTTAGGCAGCTGGGAAGCAGTGGAATCACTTGGCCTGGCTGGGGCTGGAAGACAGAGGCCCTCGTGGCATAGCAAAACAGAGCCAAGTCTGGCAAGAAGGGCAGAACCTGCCTCAGCCTCTTCCAGCCAAGTCACCCCTTCTGGCAGTACATAGTCCATAGGTACAGGAGGCTTTTGGGGGACAGTCAGATGCAAACCACAGGACACTCTCTCCAATTTCCTTTTTGATTACTCTCCCTCACAAATCTCTGTATTTAACACACATATTTTTAAAGAAGTGAAAGAAAAGAAAGATTGACCAAGAAGAGTGTTAGCTTTCATTTCTTTGTGGTTTATCATTAAATTTCAGCCCATAGATACTTGGCTCCATTCCAGACATGTACTAATTCATTCTTGAGATCAGAGTCCTCACGATCCAATCTCTTTGCAAAGGGTTCACATATGCACAGTGCTGTACTGGGGGGGGGGGGGGGTCTAAGCTTTTAAAACATGAGATTTGGGGAACATTTCAGATCAAAGCCATAAAAGAAAGTCTTACTTTGTGTCAGGAACAGAAATGGGAAAAATAGGAAGATACGTTTTTGAGGAGGGAATGTGCTCTAACACTTGAAGCTGCCCCCTGAGACACATGCTGAGATAGTTGCTGTGCATGGAAGAGTGTGGGTCATGGTCATGTCCTTTGCATTATACTTCCCATCTTCTCATGAAACCAGAAGACAGAATCACATGACTCGTTCAACTTAGAAGGTGATCAGAAAGATACATATTTAAAATTAACTGAGATTCTACATAAGTAAAAATTTAAAAGTTACAAAATGATTTTCTATCTCAAGAGATAAAAGACAATATTTTGCCTAATAAGTCTTAAAAACTAAATGTTACATAAATTTATATTTGCAACTCAGATCTCCAGAAATACACTTGAGATGATATTCTAAAAATCACAAAATTGGTCCCACTTTTCCTTCAACTTAATAGCATTTTCTCTCATTCAATGGGGATATAACTTTCAAACTTCATGGATAGACATAGAACAAGATAAACTGTTATAGTAAGATTTCAGGTAGTTATATTAATGATTAGACAGCATAGTGTTTAAAATAGTTAATTTTCTAGCTTCAATTAGACATATTTTATTTTATATGTTGTTTTAAGATTTATGAAAGGTATAAAATGAGTAGAATACAGCAAAGATGAACTATCAACACTTAATATTTCATAAGTGTGACCTGAAAATGTCAAAATTATATGGTTAAAACTAATATGTACCCTCAAAGAATTAAAAAAATCTAATGAAATTGAGTAGCATTTATCAATACACAGACTATTAAATAGTAATAAGTATTACAGCAGAATAAAATGTACTAGGGAAACAAAGAAGAGAGATAGATTTTATTAATCTGAGTGGAGCTTGGATTAGGAAGATTTCTTACAAATCAACAGCACATGACTATTAACTTATATTCACTTATCTAAGATTGTATGCTTCCATAGTTCACTAAAAGATATTCAAGATGCACATGTTATGTGCATGTATTCACTAAAAATTTTGTTAGAACTTAACTTCTGAATTTTTGATTCATCTGCATACCGACCAAAGTAATAAAAATGAATTTACATTTTTTGTAATATTACTCATTTATTTATTAATATTTTTGTAGTGGGGACTGATTCTGGATATTTTACATAGAGCCATCTGCCCAGCCCATTTTTTTTAAAAAAATTTATATTTTGATATTGGGCATATATTCAACCTATCTAAGTGTGCTTATCAATTATTAAAGACAGATGATCACAACTATCTCAGAGTTTTTCCTCCATTTTACTAATATGTATAAGTGTACACATAAAATTTATGTTGACCTTGAGTATTTTGTGCACATACATATCCTGGAAAATTTAACAGATCCTTCCCTTTTCTCTTTTGGATCCTCCCACTCATTCCCTCTCCCCACCAGTTCCCATTATTCCCCAAATTCAGTTCTATGAAATAATTGTGATCTGGATTTCTCATATCAGAGAAACCATTTGATATTTCACCTTCTGTTTCTGACTCGCTTCACTAAACATGATGGTCTCAAAGTGCCTCCACTTACTTACAAAGCCTCCAACCTATCTGTCTTTCAATTTATGTGTCCACTGGTCTATTGATGGGTAATTAGTTGTCTTCCACATTTTACCTGTTGTTAGTTGTGCTGCTATAAACATGGGTATACATGCATTTCTATTATATGTTGCTTTTAACTCTTTCGGGGAAACTCTCAGAAGAGGTATTACTGGATTAAAGGGGATATTTGAGAGACGTCCACACTGCTTTCCACAGTGATTGTACCAGTTTACATTCCCACCAGGCAGTGCAGGATTCCTTTTTCCCCACAGCCTCACCAGCACTGATTGCTGTTTGTGTTCTGGACGTAGGCCAGTCTCTCTGGAGTTAGATAGGATGTTAGTAATGTTTTGGTTTGCATTTCTCTCATGGCTGAGGATGTTGAACATCTTTTCATGTAGTTATTAGGCATCTGAACTTCTTCATCTGAGAGATGCCTACTCATTTCATTTGCCCATTTTTCAATAGGGTCTTTGATTTTGAGGAGCTCCCTTTTCTTCAGTTCCATGTATATTCTTGTTATGAGCCTATAGTTTTTATAAGAAATAATTAATTATACAGATACAAAGCACTTGAATGCTTGAACTAGATGTCATCAGAAAATTGTAATGCCTCTGCCTCACAAGTAGAGAGAGCATTTTTCTTTGAAACTGAGACATTTAATTGTTACTAATATTCCATGAATAATATTTGATTGAGAGTTTAAAAAAAAAATCATTCTTTGCCTTTCAGGGAGTACTGCACTTCTCTTTTGTTCTCTAGATTTCTATGTGGTTTCGAAGAAAAATAAAATCAGCATTTTTCTATAGCTACTCCACTGGTAGCTATCAGAGTAGAAGTCAGTTTCTTCTTTATGAAATCTATAAATTAGTAGCTTGATTTTAATCATTCTCTGGCCCTTCTTACCCATAATAAGTGTATGTGGATTTCTACTAATACCTAAAAACTTAATGCAGGTTCTTTGAGTGTGTATGGGAAATGAAGGAAAATGATTCTCAAAGGATTAAGGGAAGAGAAATTCTGAGTTCTGATCATTTGGTGAGGAGGCTCAGAAAAAGGAGTTGTCCAAGGTGAGATCAGAGAAAACTTCATTAATTATAGAGCACTTATTAATATAGATTGGGCAATGTAATTTATACTGTGTGTATCAGTTTCTTTTTGTAAGTAGGCAAGGAACATTATTTTACAATTGTCCCTCAGTTTAATTGATAGAAAGGAGCGGATCAGGAAACAGAGGTCTCTACGTCCTAGATTGGAAGTCGGAAATCAGAAGACAGAGACTGTGTGGAGTGATTGTTCACACCAGAACAGTGGTCAGTTTTCCACACTCCTATTTCAGAAGCTTATGAGCAACAAGAGAACGAGGAATTATTGGTAGGACATTATGCTAATGAAGAAATGAGTGTGTTTCTAGGGAAAGTTACAGGTGTCACTGGGTTGCCTTGTGCAAATTTCATTGAAAGGTTATTATGATGTCCTCTAAACATGTGTCGGCTTTTGAGAGGACTATTGATAGCCCTAGTACAAAGTATTGATTTGAGTGGTTAGATGCACAGATTGCTTGTCTTTCAATGGTAAGACAGGCATCACTCATTGTGGATGCAATTTAGGCAAAAAGAAGATGAAAACATTAAACAAATGTAATATAGATCACCTGAGTCAAAAACATAACTATACACATTTTTCCAGGTGCATATGCTTGTGGGAGAAAGGGAAGACACAGGTGATGCATGCTAGAAGTACTCTATGTGTTATCTGAGATGCTATATGCATATGTCTATATTTATATATATGTATCTATATATATTTATACATGCACGTATCTGCAACTATTTCATTTCTTTTTAAAATTACACTATATCAATTGAAAGTCATAATTTGAACAATGTTGAACAATATTTTTATGGATGAGCTAATGGAGCCTCAACTAGTCATTGAAATTTCAGAAACCATAGTAGTAAAGAGCAGTGAGATTCTATCTGAATTCCAAACCCAAGCAATTGTCATAGTCCTATTGTTATAAAGGACATTTTATGAATATACGAATTAAATAACACTTATCAATTCATTTTAACAACTATTTATTTAATATCTACACTAAGCCAGTCATTTTCCTAGAATGCATGCATGTAAAAATCTTTTAGCATCCATGTACTCACGATGTACTAGGAATGAAACGTGTAAATACACATACATATTATAATTGATATTAAAAAGGAACATAGGTATGGTAATAAGTCATGGAGGCTTATGGGGTAATTTTTTGAGCTGGGTCTTGGACGACAACCTGAACATTTCAAGTGGCAAGGACGTTCCAGGCAGAAGGAACGCCAACATAGCAAGGAGGAACAGAGCCCAAACTGGCCTGGGAGACATAAGGCTGGGATATAAATGCTGCCTGTCTCTGCTCCCAGCAGGCCTTCCCACCGCCTCCTGCTGTGCCCATCTATTTTGTTGCTTTGCAATTCCCCTGCACTCCCAAACCTGCTATTACATCCCATTCCCCCTCCTCCACCTCCTCACCTCATGTCCCAAACACATGGGTATGCCAGAGACATGGATGAGCAAGTTGCAAATTGGTAAGGGGAGGGGCGTAGCGCAGAGCGGTAGAGAGAGAGCGCGAAGGGCACGGCGGACCACGGATTCCGCGATTGCTGTCCTTCACCTGGAACCCTTGCTGTTCCATGTCCAATGTTGTGCTCTGCAAAATGATTTTAACTGATGGTGTGCTTCCGGCTGAGTCCAAGAAAAAGGTAAAGTAGATGGTTGAGTTCTGTAAATAAGAGATTGAGAGTGCAAAAAAAAAAATCTAGAAAAAAATAGGAAAAAAATGCAGATGATTTATGAAGGAAAAAGGAAAAAAACTAAAGATCTTGAATAGACATCCAATCAAGAATGTAATTCATAGGCTCTCCTCAAGCAATCACCACCAGGTGATGCTAATTAGCCTGAATAGTTCACAGGTGGGTCCTCCAAAAGACATAAATAAAATAAAATGCAAGTAAGTAAAATGCAGCTTTGTCATACACTTTGCCTAATATGCCACTTCCCAATGTTCTTTATGTAGAATCGAATGCATTTTTATAACACATTAACACATTGTCATTATCTGGAAAAATATCTTTTCCTCTCGAAGTACCGTGAGCAGTCTTCCATCCGCTGGCTCCTTCATTCATTCCTTCATTCAGTCACACATCCTCTATCAGCTCATTTTCATATACTAACTGTCTCATCCAAAATGCACCAGATACTGTTGCTGGTGCCAGGAATACCATAAAAGGACAGGAAATCTTGGCCTTGCTCTTACAAGCTTAAGGTCTATTAGAAAAGATGCGTACCAATTAAATTACCTAAGAGGGCAATTGCTCATTTAGTGTTACCAGTGTAGAAAACATGTAGAGTAGTATAAAAACGCATAAGCATAGACTTGGCCTACTGTACAGAACGCAACTTTACCACAGTAGTAAAATCTGGGTAGAGTTCATAGATAGAGAATGAGCACACATTTGAGTAAAAAGAAATGATTTCTGCATCAGAGTAGCAACAAAGATGCGGAGGCTTGTGTGACCAGGATTCCGAGTAAGCCAAGCACGATGCATACGGGACAGTGGGTGGGAAGGAGTCGTAAGATGGTTGTTCAAGAAGTGGTACTTGAATTCTTGCCAAATATGTTAAAATATTTCAGCGAGATTGTGTCATCTGATTCAAATAAGGCTCGTGACAGGACAAAAGAAGAACCTTATCTATGTGGTTAAAAAAAAGGTCCTGAGTGGTTAGTGCAAAGACTCTATCAAAGTTTGATTGAAATACAGTTGAATTAGATTTTTTCTTTGTTTATGTAGGATCTAAGTTCAATAGAGAATGAATATTTTTGCTCTGGATTTCATTAAAAGGACGAACATGAATCCTAATCTCAGCACACAATAGACATTTTCCTGAAAACTTAGTAACAGAGGACATGTAAGACACAAAGTCAAATCAATGTAAATTTAAATCGAGTGACTTGGACAATCTGAGTGCCAGGCCTGCTCTCCTAGCCGTTTGGAGGCTCAGAGAGAGAGCAAACAGGAGCCTACTGAGCCTAGGCTGGTGAACTTAGTGACTTATCAAAACTCTGCCTCAAAAAAAAAAAGAAAAAAAAATACTGAAAAAGGTGTAGAGATGTACCTAGGTGCAGAGGTTCTGAGTTCCATCCTTTGTATCACAAGGAGGGAGAGAAACTCCTAAGCACTAACAAGTAGGAGAAGGAGGCCCATACTGATCCAGTTGTGTGTGTGTGTGTGTGTGTGTGTGTGTGTGTGTGTGTGTGTGTGTGCACATGACTGTGTATATCTAAGACAGTGAATAATAGAACACGGACTTAAAGAGAGGCGAGAAGAAAGGGCCTGACTCCATTTGCACTTCCTGGTATAAAGAAGCTCAATGCCCGCAGTGAATTAATGAGCTTTACTTTCTTTTTGTAAAGTGTTTCATTCAGCTTATTATTTGAGGAACTATCTCCGTGTTTACGAGATAAGTTAGTTAAATTGAGGGCTGCAGTGTAATAATCAAGGGAATCAAGACCACGGTGGCGACAAAAGAAGCTCGTATCAGGGAAGATACCATATCTGATGCACAAGGGATGGGAGTTGAAGAAAAGGAAGTTCATAGTATTTGAACCTGCTTGAGCTGGTTGACCTCTGATCGACATCCACATGCCCCCTTTCTTATTCCATCAGCGGTTAGTTTAGATGCTTGCGAGGTCCAGAACTCAGCTGTTTGTACAAAGACATCTATATGCACCCATACAGAGGGAAATAAATCTACCAACATTCTGAAAGGCAGAATAAGCAATTGTATCCTCAACGGAAGTGTTCAAATCTGAGCCAATCATTGGCTTCTCTACACAGTTCACCTGAAATTTTCATGTTGTGCTATCTACAGGGTGGGTGGAAGAAATTGTGGCTTAAGTTGAAGAAGATTGGGGCTCACAGCCATGGCATTATGTAATGCTAAATTATACATCGAATTATTTCCATTTCAACCACATTTTGTTAAAAGTAAGCCATACTGATGATTTTATCACATCCCCAACACCAACATTTTCTGATACCTTTATATAAATCAGTATCTTGATAACAACTATCAAATTCAGAAACGTCTCTAGGCAACAATATCCCATCAGAATATAATCCTGCATTTTTCTTAACATTGAGCGCTTCAGATATTTTTATTTCTAGCACACAATGTATGTTTTATGTGTGTGGTAGCAACACAGTGTTCAAATGCATGAATTTTTACTTGAAAAAGAATTTCTAAACACCATAGGTAAACAATATGTTGCAAACCGTCAGTAGATAAAACATAATGTAATGAAGAAATAAACACTTAAAAAGGCTGAGAAGAACATGTTTTAACAGAGGAATATAGCCTTTGGAATTTTAACATTAATTTCAAAATTCATCAAATGTATGATACAAGCAAGTCAATTAACCACTCTGAGTCTCAGTTTCCACTACTACATTATAAAATTGCAAAAAAAAAAAAAAGACCCATGAAATTTATTGTGAATGTTAAACAGATCAAACCTATCTTCAGCTATAATAAAAAGGTCATTATAATTGAAAAATAGATCATAAGGAAAAACGGGACAAGGCAGACTACATAGCAAAAGATGAGAAGCAATAACGAATCCTTTGGTTTTACCCAAGGCACACAACAAGAGAGGAAAAAATATTTCGGGGAAAAAAAGAGTTAGCACCAGATGCAACACAATTAAACTGAATGGTCCCTAGTGTTTACAAGAAAATCCTCACTCACAATTTCCCAAACAAAGCTATTCACTTAGAAACCCAGAGGGCTTTAAACCAAAGTACACATCTCTTTGGGGTCTCTTAAACTATTTTTATTGTGATCTAAATTTTATACACCCGGCAACACCAGTAATACATACCAGCATGACTGCCATCACAGGTTCAGATTGTTCCTATGATCTACCAACAATTTCATTTAATTCAGCCAGCTTGATTCATTCCAGTAACCATTTGGGTAGCTGTTGTACATCACACGCTGGAGGAGAGATGGTGAAAGGGGACCGAAGAGGGTTATCACAGCCCGTGTCTTGCAGATGTTTATTTTTTCCAACGGTATTTATTTGGTTAAATTCTAAGCATTCTGTGCACAGAAAAATCCTACTCAACGTTCAAGGTCATCTAATTCTTCCATTTGTTCGTGGGATGGATTACCAAGTAATTATATACTTAATGTACTAGGTACGTGCTGGGTAGCAGACAGATTGAGAGGCGCTGGGTCAAAATGGAAGAATTGGACTCTGGAAAGGAATCTAATTGGTTCCTTTCGGAATTAAAAAGACAATGTCATGGGTGTCAAGATGGACAAGAAATGAAAACCCTCCTTTCCAGAGCATGTCACTGTCACTTGATTAGTGCATGTACTTACAACTCTGGCTGCCTCCTAAATGGAAACATTGCTATTTTCGTTTTGTTAATTGTGAGAGCTAAGTTTAGATCTTCAGAATTAAAAAAAAAAATTAAAACTAATCCCAGCACCCTTGCAGACTGTGGCAAGAGGATATCAAGTTTAAGTACTACCTGGGCAAGTTAGCAAGACTCTTAGAAAGAAAAAGTTAAACAGGGCTGGGATGCAGATTTGTGGTAGAGACCCCCCAGGTTCAATTCCGAGGAGAACTGAAAACAGCACACACAGACAACACACGCAAATACAGTCACTGTACTCATTACACTTGATCTCAGAAAGAGCTATTTATATTTAGGAAATGAATAGGTTTTTTTCTTAAAATTCTTGTAATCACCCCTTCTATTAGAGTCATCTATATCAACAATTGAGATGATTTTTATCTAAGAAATACGGCTGTACATTTCTTTTACAAGAGTAGCCCAAAGTATCTATAAAGATCACGCCATTTGTCATCCTATGTTCTTTCAAATCTAGTCAACCCTCCCAAGTCGTGCGACCCCCTGCCCCCTGAGTCAGCTGATCTCAGGAAGCTCCAATTGAGTTACATGTAACCTGGCACTACACTCGTTCTGGTGTCTAGACATGTGGCAGGTTCTGTGCCCCCTTGGCTGCAGCTTTATGGTCGCTGCCAGTCGCACGGATGCCCTCTGCTGCTGCTGCAGTGCCCTCCTTCTCTGTAGCTGTCAGCGCAGTTTCCTTCTCCGCCCTCACCGGGTCCACTTGTAGGGACGCTCTTTACCGCCGTGTCTCTAGATACTAGATTCTTCCGTTGGGGGAAAAAAAAAAAAAAATCCCCTACTCCACTTAAGCGACATGTCAGATGTACTCCATTGTGTGTCTTTGATTTCCGGTTGCTTTGTTTTCTTGGAAAGCGCATCCCTGTGCAGTCCAGGCTGGCTTCAGATTTGAGATCCTCCCCCTTGCCCTTTTGGTTTTGGTAAAAAAAAAAAAAAAAAAAAAGAAAGAAAAAAAAGAAAGAAAGAATTCATGCGTTTCAATAAATATCTAAAGCATTTCTTTTTCTTTTTGCAGCTCAACTTTTTGAAAATGTTGAAAGCGACCATGAGATTAGAGCAAGTTTCCCTCCCTTAATTATCTACCCAGAGTTGGGCTAATCTTGTATAATTTAACTAGGACCTCCTTCCACGTGGCCTTTTGCACAAGAGAAAACTCCAAGGGGGGAATGGTCATTATTTGCCATTCTGGGACGGTAAGAAAATTTGACAACAGATGTTAGATACAACATAAACTGGAAATTTGGGCACTTAGCGTATTTGAGATCACAGTTTTCCCATTCTGATCATATCTAATATCCTAGCAATACTATCAAATCTCATTTATTTTAAATAAGGAGTTATTTAAAACTCAACTGAGATGAGTTTATGGGAGAAATAATGAAATATTCATTTTTTTCTTTTAAGAATCAGTGATGATAAATTTAATTTAATGTTTATGTAATTAATTTTAGTTACTGCAGGTAGAACACAAGTCCTTCACACTGACCTACCTCTCCAGCCCAATTTTTACATTCAATTTTTGAGACAAGAGACCCATTAAGTCATAATGTTGTTCAGACTTACATCTGCAATTCACCTGTCTCAGCCTCCCAGAGGGCTGGATGACAGGCCTGCACCACAGGGTCCAGATGATAAATTTAAATTTTGCAATAGACTTTTATGATCATTTCACAAAATATTTGCTTCACAAATTAGACCTAAAACTAGGCATCTTTTCTGATAATATTTTGAAGACAACTCCATCTACCGTTGTAGGAAGAAAACGTCAACTTCCTGCTCAATGAGGGACAGAACAGTGACACCTTCACAGCATGGAGATGAATGAAACAAGGGTGATTTCTTGTGCTGTTTTGTAACTCCAAAATGGTGGCAAAATGTCCTCTTCATTGCCAAATACCAGAAATATTGTGTCTGTTAACATTCTTCTTAAGGAGCTGGAAAAATGGCTCAGAGGTTAGAGCATTTATCGAACAAGTGCTAAGTACCTGAATTCAATTCCCCACCACCACATAAACGAGGCATGGTGGCACACTTGTAATCCCAGCACTCAGGAATCTGAGTCAGGTGCATTGCTGTGAGTCCAAGGCCAGCCTGGGCTCCATAGTGAGGGAGACTATGTCTCAAAAAGACTTCTTAAAACCTGACACTATTCTGAACACTATTTTTTTCCATACCTGTCTTTGTCGTCTTGATAATTAATCAGTAGAGAGTAATTGATTCTAATTTAATAAATTCTTAACTTTTCTACGATGGGCTTAAAGTAGTGATAAAGTTTAGAAAAAGTCAACTATTTTCTAACCCAAATGTCTCCAGCGTTGTCTTCATAACTCTATCTTCATGCTAACTAAGTCCAGGTCTTACTCTATCTGCCTTGAATTCTGATCATGACCATTTAAAAGTCCCAACTTTGTTTTCATTCAGTCCTCCCTCTACAATGTCAATGCTGGTTCTCTTTATAAATCTCAAGGCATTTTGGGCTGGTACCTAGAAACATGTCAATATGACCGTATTTTGTTTAGAAAATCTCTGATCACTTTCCTGCTGGTATTAAAGACTCTCTATAATCCAACATGATTGTGTATTTCTCCCACAGAAAAAAAAAAAATTTAATGTGTTTATCTTTTTCTTCTTTACTGTGGACTAATTTGCAAATTACTTTATTATATTACATTATATAGTAAAATAATACAAAATACTAAAATCAAAGCTCCACGGATGGGTTGACTATAAACATATGAGCCATCTCAATATAAATACTATAGGAATATAATATGCAAAAATATTTATAAAACAGCTGTATGATGCCCAGTTTCTGTCCATTTAAGTTGTCCAATCAAGTCAGACACACTAGAATTTGGAATTATCAAAAGGACAGATTTGTATATTCCTTCAAGTTAATTTCCCAAACTTGCCTTTCCTCCGCCTAGGCAGTCAAAAAATTTCCTGTATTTATAGGACTCTTGCAAAGCATTTAGAAGAGTATGTAAATTCACATTAAATAATGCATAATGCTAACTGGAATCTGTTTTCCCAATGTGTTGCAGCCGTCATCACACGCAAGAAAAAAAAAAAAAAAAAAAAAAAAACAGAAGGACAACTAGAAGTAAAAAAGCAGCCGTATTTTTTTTTTCTTTTTTTGTAGAAAAATTAAGGCAGAACGCATTTTTAAAAAATGTTGTAGGCATATATACTTCTGCTAAAGGCTGTACTGTTTTATCTGGCTCAATTCATTCACATCAGTATAGAGGGCAACTGAAAAGTTTCAGAATAACAGTCACTTTGCTAGGCTCATGGCTAAAATGCTTTTTGTGAATGTTTGGAGTGGAATAACTACACATTTTACTGGGACATATAGCTCACAATGGGTTATACTGATATATAAGGTAATAAATTTTTAGGGTGATTCTTCTGTGGTATTGAAACCTAACACCATATCTCTGGTTTAGGTACTTTACTCAAAATTATGAGCCCTTCTTTAAAAAATAAAATAGACTATGTTGGGGGGGGGGGAGGGAATCAATCACTTAGAGAAGAAAGATTTATTGTCTATGTATGTTATTCTACGTGTCAAACATAGATTTTGAGATTTATGATGAGTAAACCTGAACATACACCCTGATCTTATGAAAGACATACTTCAGTATTGGAATGATATTTTGGTTATTTATTAAACACATCAATGTATAAAAATCTAAAAACAATGTGATAAATGAGACAATGATTCCAAGAGCACATGTGTCAATATGACTTTTTTGACAGTTGTAGTCAAAAAATATGTCTTTAAGGAAGTGATATGAAGATGAAGGCTGGTGAAGGATGGTGTGTGATGCTGATTAGCATGCAATCCTGTACATGATCATTTAGCTCTAAAAATGTTATTATACCTAAGAAGAAAGGTTTTGCTAGTGTGATTAAGCTAGAGGATGTGAGATGGGAAGGTTTTCCTGGATAGTTGGGGTATGTCAGACTTTATCAGGAAGAAGTGGGAAGATCCAAGTTAGGGAAGATGAGGCAACAATGAAAATAGAGGGAGAGGTGGTAATGGTAGCGGTAGCGTTGAGGATAGGCTGTGAGGAAGGAGGAAGTAATGTGGAAGGAAATGCGTGAGATTGCTGCCTTTGAAGATGAAAGGGGAATGTAGGTCAAAGAATGCCCAAGGCCTTCAGAAGCTGCAAAGCCGTGAATAACAATTCTTCTCCAAAGAGTCCTAAAGAAATGCAGCCCTTCAAATATATCAGTTTATAATACTTCTGCCCTTCAGGACTGTATGATAACACATTTCTTCTGTCTTAAGACAGCAGGTTCATGGTAATTTGTTATAGTAATGAAAAGTTACAGTTGAATTCTTAAAACTGGAAGAACATTTAGACAAAAAGAACTACGATGAGGTCGACATTTGGACTTTTGAGGATTTGAAAGAGATGATTTGCTGAAGAACAGCATTCTAGGACCAATGGGAAATAAAAAAAATTAAAACTGTGGAAAATACTAAAAATCATGTATTTTGAAACTGTATTTTTATGAATGAAGGTAAAATACAATTTACTTAAGACCATGGAATCCATTAAAAAGAACTTTAAAAATAAAAAAAATACTAAAATATTCTAATTTGATCTAAACACTACACACACACACACACACACACACACACACACACACACACGCTCAGTCACTTACAAAATATTTCTAACTGCTGACTTGCTGGGCCGTGACCCTTGGAGTACCATTCTACCCATCATCTTATTATATGGTAGTCTTTGAGGCAAATAGCAAGTACGCCATTTGACTCTACCCTTATTTAGAAATGTCGCAAATAAAAATTTGTTGCTTAAATAGAATTTATGTCATCCATTTTACCTTAATCGTGGCATGTTTATGTGAGGCTGATAATTGAATATGAGGAATGTGGATTTTGAGTATGGCCTGTGTGGGAACATGCGCTCTGGAAGTCACATTCGTGATGTAATATGACAATAGCAACACAATAAAACGCGCATCTTGTCATGTAATCCTCATCAAGTATGTATAACTTAAAATGTCCATATTTCTATCACATGGTCTTCAGACATTGTCTTTTTTTGCAATATAAGCTCAGAACAGTGTGAATTCTATTTGCTCTAAAGTAAAATAAGAATACTCAATCACTGACAGAGCATGTCACAAATTAAGTTATTATATGCTAAGTATATGTAAATAACCAAGCAATCTGCATCTAAGAACCATTTATTGGGTGAATGAACTAATGAATAAATTAACAGACAAATGATGTGTGTGTGGACGGGGTGAGAGTGTGAGCATGCAATCTAGATGTGACAGTTCCTTTGGATCTTTTGGAGCGCAGCAGGTGTCAATTGTACCATTTGTGTCCAACATAGCTGGACAGCCTGCATTCCAAGCCTAGTTCAACTAGTATCCATGTTTCAACATGCTAACCCCTAGGAATTTCAATCTTTCCTCATGAGAATTGAAAATATCAACTCATGTTCTGTCCCCTGGTTGGATCATTAAGTGGCTGCAAATTTTTTATGTTCCCTATCAACGGTATCTCCACAACTTAGTGAAATTATTATGGTCACCAGCATAAATGTCCTTTTAAAGAAACACTAAATTTGATGCAGCCATTTTCACAAAGCATTAGCATTGTAGTTCAAATATTGCTGTTCTTTCATGAATTGTCACTAAGACTTTCTGTGTCTACCATAAATAATAAATCCTCTCACAGGGAAGTAAAAGTACATTTGTTTCCCCCAGAAAATATAAGTCACAAACACGTTGAGGATGTGTATTGTGCATATGCAATTATTTTCTATTTTTCCAGTCGCTTTTAGTGATATTTTAACCATATCCATAGATATCAATTTTTAGAGACTTTAGGAGTAACAAAAATAGCAGTCTGCCAAGAAAAGATCGCCTGCCTACAATTTCCCCTTCTGTCTATTGGGAGCTTCAAGTGTTGACATCTGAGACCCGAAACATGCGCTTAGGGAGGTTGTGACGATGCCTTTCGATCTTGCTCATGAGACTTCAGAGGCAGATGGCATAAATCTCTAGTGTCTAAATTGTGTTTTATAGCAATCCAGATTTTGTCAATTGCAAACAAGATGAGGTGAGGAAAAGCTGTAGTACTTAACATAAAAAAGCCAAACTCTGTTCAGTTTAGGATTCTAAAACTAATACATTTTGGACGTGGAAGAATCATCATTCCTTGCTGGAATCCATATTCTCATTTATACAGAGTAACAGTGAAAAGGCCCTCAGAGATTGCCAGGTTTATAACGCAATAATCTGTTCCTGTGATTCTGGGTTATTCCAGAGGGAGACATGTTGGTGTTTGTGTGAAAACTGAAACAATCTGGAGGAATTAGAATCCCAATTTCAAATTTGCCCTTTTCTAGTTGCAAAACTTAGATCATGCTTCCATGTTTATTTGCAAATGTGAAATCTGAAACTTTAAATGGGGACAATTTATCCATCAAGGAAGAATTCTGAGAGCACTGAATGAAAAATAATATGTCAAATGAATAGTACAGAAATCTGGCAGGACGGCAGACTAAGTTAACCTAAATCCCACCAGAAATAAATCTGTAGACGTGTTGAATGATATGCAGCAACAATCAGAAATGTGAATCCTAGTTGAGTTCTACAACAACTTAAATCCTCATACGTAAGAGATACAATCAGAACCTGAAGTAAAAGTGTGAACCGAATGAATAGGCATGGGGGCATACCGCAGAGCAGTCTGTGCATTCAAGAAATGCAGAAAAAAAGACATGGAGAGGGAGAAGAAGCAGCGAGGGAAGGAAGAGAAGAAGGAGGAGAAGAGAACAAAGAGAAAGAAGGTAACAATATAGTGGATCGAATTTGGAAGAAAGTGCACCTAAGTTTTCATAAGCAGTGCTGAGAATTTAAATTGTTTAATTTGGAGAAGTGAAAATTTCTACCTAACAGTCAGGGAGATGGTGAGGCAGTTTTCCTGTTTCAACTTAGGAAAACACACAAAATACACGCACACAATGAAGCTCGTTTGAGATACTGAGTGGGCTTATCCTCCACAGGCCAAATGTATACTTGCCATATGCTCCAGGATGTAGAAGTTAAGAAATTAACATAAGGCTTGGGTCTTCCTAGATTGGAGACAGATTTTGGATGCCTGACAGAGCAAATGTAAACCTCCCTTAAAGTTCATCTCAGCAAACAAAATTAGGTTGCTCTCATAGAAAAAAAGGCCCCGATTATCTCAGCACACAATCATGGGTGACTAAAACAGGTGAGACAACCACATGCTGGGAGGTGAATCAACAGAGGGGGGGTTAAATCTCAAGAATATCACAGTAGAACTATATTTAACAGAAGATCTTATCTGAGCTTAACCACTTAAGAATCTAGAAATTAAAATTGTGAATAATTATCCCATGAAAAACTATAGCCCAAGAAGCCATTTTGCGTAAAAATTAAACACACAAAAAGAATAAATTAGGGAATAGATCCCCTTGAAGAGAAAAATAGAGTATATATTTGAGCATGGTTCCATGAATATAGCAAAATGAACTAAAGAGAAAAAAGATCAAAGCATTGTTAAAAAGAGATGTAGGAGAAATTAAAAGTTCAAAATTTGAAAGAAATTCTAGAATGAGTGAACAGCGATGAAGTAAAAATGATTTATTCCAAACGTAATGGCTCATAATATTCTAAGACAAATGAAATATATAAAACACTAGATATAGACATATATAAATTCTTGTCAGTTAAAAACTCCAAACCATATCATAATAAAATCACAAGGTATTAGACATGAGAAAAAAAAAATATCTTTTCCCTTGCTTTTAAAGTTACTTAAGTGAGTTCAGGACCAGTCTGGGCTACAGAGCTAGAACCTGTCTCTAAATAAATAAATAAATAAATAAATAAATAAATAAATAAAATTATCTAAGAAAAAATATCAGATGTATAACAGTTGTTTTTAACATGAACAAAGTGCACTTCAGAGCAATATTTTCAAAGTGAAAGTAACATCCCTATAGACAATTCTGCATACAGGGAAACAGTCATGCAAAAGTAAGGATAATATGAGCTACACTTGAGGCTGTGGGTGAAACATTCAACATTCATATATCTTTGTTGAAAGAAATAGTGAATTACTTCAGGATTTGAAGGAAAATTTGGAAATAAGAATTGCAATTTAAGAACCAGTAAATTGTAATACAAATTCAGGAAAAATGTTATAAATCTTCCAGAGTGGTATGTACATGGGAATAGAGTTATGTTTATTCCATCTTTATTTATAAACATACAAAAATATAAGCTTTCTCCTCACTCACATGTTTTCTCAAATATTAACAGTATATTCAAAATTTCTACTTATCTGATAAATCATGAAATGTCAATGAATTTGGGTATATTATGTTTGCTTTAATTTAGTGAGATAAAGATAGAAAATGGAATATGCTTATAGTGTTGACTAGTGTGGCAAAACAACACACAAAATTTAAAAAGAGAGATGCCTGGAGACAGTGAAATTTAGTAAAAACATAATCAGATTTGCAGGGTTTTATCACATGGTCATTAGAAAAAGCCTGTGTATATAAAAAATCTCTTCAAAGAAGTTTACTTTTTTAATAAATAAATAAAGACTTTAGTGATATTTGACCATTAGGCCTAGGTGGCTGTCCTCAGACATGTAGAATTTGAAGGGAGAAATGTGGGTGCCCGTGTGTCTAGGGGTTTTTATAGTGTAGAGGGGTAAGAGGCTGCCGTATGCTAAGCTGCTCAGTTGCTAGGGCTGGTTGCTAGTTTCTCCATGCTCAAGCTGGTACTGCAGCCCACCCTTAAGTCCTTCTCCCTTAAAGATCTTTCACTCTGTTGTCTGTTAAGTACTTAATGTTTGCCATAATCCTGCTTTCCAAATTCTCTCTTTCGGGGGGAGGGGGGGCTGTATCCCTCACTGCCTACAATCCACTGTTTCTTCTCATGGATCACGTGATGCACGTGGTCTTCATCAGTATGAACAAGGAATAAACCATCAGTCTGAGTCACATTGTAAGTCAGTGTCCTCTCACCCATACAAGGGAGGGCTTGATCCAGAGAGGCAGCTCTTGAAGCAAGATGTGCTTTTCATGAGAAAAATGAGACTGAAGAGAATAATAATACTCAGATCAAAGTTAGCTTAAAGAAACAGAATGTAAAAAAAAAAAAAAAAACTGCGTTTTCTTTCCACATAAAGTTTGTAACCAAAATTCCTTCAGTAAACCATTCCTCATTACAATCGTGACCAGTTCAAAGAAAAGATATTATGGAACTCAGGGCTGGGAGTACAGCTGGGAAGAAAAGTAAGACGGTAACACCTATAAAAAATTACGTCAGGAAAATAGCTCGGTAAATAGAATGTATGTTAAGGAAAAACAAATGTTCGTGTGATCAGAAGTCTGCAGACAAGATATAGGAACTAATCACGCTGATGGTACTCAGTTTTCGAGACTAGATCAGATATTTGGTTGAGAAGAGACCACAGAAGGGGGAGCTGTCCCGGTGCTTTATTCACTCAGGGGCCACGTTGCTGCTACACAGCATAGTCGAAGTCGATATGGATTACCTTGACATCCAGAAACTACGACGTCCTGTCGACCTTCTATATTGTTCTATCCATGCAGTCCCCAGGCCTGTGGGCTGGCTGTAGCTTTCCCCTTGCATGTGCCAGTCACACAGTGGACCAGGGAGTTGAGTTCACAACAAAACAAACAAACGAGTATTGCTGCTCATTTGCTTTAACTTTGTAGATTCCAAGGTCCTCTGCTGTGAGGGGACAACCCAGAGATTCCTTGAACAGCAAGGCCAACTGAGTCCTGTTTCTATTTTTATTTACTATTTATCTTTTCTTTTTAAAACTCATACCTATATGGCAAAAAATAAGAACAAACTGATATCCAGAAAAATATTTCCATGCCCTATGAGACTAGATCAGAAGAGAGACTCTTGCTTTGCTACAGTAGCTTTTATTTATTTATTAATTTATTTTCATTGTGGTAGGGAGAGGGAGAATCCTCCTATAATTTGCTTATGTACTATGTTTATTTTTACATATCTATCTGTATAGAAAACTATTATGTTATAGATAATACTTACACTATGGTGCAGCTATAGCTTTGATATTTGCTGCCAATCTCCTTCTTGTCTTATGTATTTCTAAATTTATGGGCTGAAAAGAAAGTATGATATAGAAGGAAAGTGGGTAAATTCTAATTCATCTCTGTAAGCACGCATGACTTGTCTTCCTTTATACTCTTATTCTGCATTTCCAGTGGAGTGTCAAGACCGCAGAGTTGTTTAGGTTTGCTTGCCAAATGCATGTACTACTTCATGCTACCTGAATCTGAAAGGAAAAGACCAAGAGCAGTTATGATCCTACCATAAATATCTAACCTGCATCCCGGCACACAGACCATTAATTATCTGGTGCTACTGCAATGAAGTATTATAAGCTTCAGTACCATAGCAAAACAGAAATGCTCTCTCCCATTTCCAAGGTGCAGAAGTCCACATTTGAGGTATCTGTATTCCCCCTTCTTCTTGAGGTCCCAGAGAATTGCGTCCATGCCTGGCATTTCTCTTCTTATAAGGGCACCAGTCTTGTAAGACTAAAGGCCTATCCTACTGCAGTGTGACCTCCTATTACCCAATTATCTCTGTAGGGTGTCTTTTTTTTTGTTATAAAGATCACATTGTGACATTCTGAAGAGGACATCATTTTGAAGAAGCATTATTTAACCCAGGGCAGTAGATGATCAATGACCTTGAAAATAACCATGTGATAAGCAATTAAGTTTACACCACTAAAAGAAAAATGTGATTCAATATTGAATCTACAGCCCTCATGCTTTATATGCAGCTGTAAAGGACAGGCTGACGGGATGGAAATCAAACCTGACTTTTTAGTCCCAATGTGTTTGTATCTTTGACTTTTAGAGCAGTTAGGGTTTTTATTTACATGCAATGCTTTGGGGACAGTTGCAGATCTACTTTTAGCCACGGTCCTCTGTTCTGTCAGAGGCCACCAGAGACCTTGTCATGTGCTTAAATCTAAAGCCTGAAGGAGCTTGGAGCAGGACTCATTCTGTTTCTATGTCTTGAGATGAGGCAAGAGCAGGCAGAAGAGAGTAAATCATCTATGTGGTTGTACCAATTTCCTCATCATAGAGGAGATGAAGGAATGTCATGCGATCCTTATCCTTATCTATTCATATCCACATCCATATTAGTACTGTGCACCACTGGATACATTTCTCCAAATATCCCATGGTCTGTGTTCTACAGCTGAGTCATACATCTATCTACCTGATTGTTATGCTATCAGACAGGACCTTGCATGCCACCATACGCTTATTTCAATTTGGAGTTCTCTCTATATTATTTATTTAAGACATCTGAAACATTTATGTCTATATTTTATATTTTATGTGTCATTTTAGCTGCATAAAAATGAAAATATCCTAACATTTATGCACACAAACAAAAATTACATATAAACAAACATTGTACATTTAAAAGACCCTTCTTTAGGCAAAAAAAAAAAGATTATACAAACTATATTATGGCAAATATTTTCTTAAAATGCATATAGATTTCATATGGAGTTCATAGTTTGTAATATAAAAACACAGATAGAAATTCATTAATTTATATAGATTTTTCAGTTTTGACACATACTATTATCATTAAGTCAACAATATATTATAGGATATCGGCACAATTATGTATTTATTATTAACACTATTAATAAGGGGGGATTTGCTTGCAAAAATCATCTAATCAGTCTGATGTAATTGTTTGCTTTTGTTAATTAATTGACAATTCTGACTTAATTATTGGTCACAGAAATGTAGATATCCTTCTCTTTAAAAATAGGAGAAATTGAAAATCTAAAATGAATTAGGCTGTGTAAAAAAGAGTTGTGTGCTGGATTATAAATGCTTAAATCTATTTTTCTCCCTCTTTGAAGTTTTAAGATAATGTAATACAGGTGTAAGAGTTTGAAAGTAATTTTACCCTCTCTCGTCCGTGTTGATCTTCCAGGCACTTAGGAAGACAGTTGGAAGCTCAGCAAGCATCCGGGGCAAGTGCAGGCAGCTGGGTCTCAGCGTTTTGAATACCTGGGGAAGTGATGCTGGGAAAGTTATCAGCCAGTTTATGACACTTAAAGACGGAGAATACTGAGAGCCGAGGTTACACAAGAAATGAAAAGGAGGCAACTTGGCTTGTCTCTAGCACAGCCCCGGCTGCTAAGACTCCTGTTACTCCATGAATAAGACGTTTTCCTGGGTAGAAAAGGCATAATGAGCTGGTGTGATTCAAATGTTTTTCACTTCCCTTGAGTTGCAGGTCAGGCTTTGTTCACTTGAACCTGGACACGGCATTTAATGTCGTATGTATGCAAAATGGTGGCTATTAGCTTAATTTAGATGTGGACAAATTAGTTTGCATTACGCGGTGTTGAGCTATTCAAATACCTTTAAAAGAAGGATTTACATGGAGAGACGGATGCATATATATGTACCTCTTTATCTTGACCTAACTCACAGAATACGTTATTGACAGAAAAACTAGAAGAAAATGGTCAATTTTATATGCCTGGAATTCAGGGGAAAAAGTGCTTCAAAGTAGCCTCACAACATACCTCCTCTGTATTGGCTTGGGAAACTCTCTCAGGCTTGTTTCAGATTTGCATCAACCCCGTGGGCCATTCCTCATTTACAAATTAGTAAATTAAGATAGACACATTCAGATTACTTAGCACATTATTATAAAAACCATCAGATGCTCACTGAGCACAGACTGTTGGATGTGTCTTTCCATATATTAGTGGGGGGGGGTTTGTGTGTGTAACTAGGTACAGATTTTACACAGATTAATACAACACAGTTTATGTTCTAGACAAGCTATAAACCTAGTGGGAAAGGTAGTGCAGGCAAATGATATACCGTCTGACACCCGTGCCAAGAGCTGGGGTCGCAAACCAAAGTCCCCACACAGCCCCTGACCTCTTGAAGGCCTCGTGACAGAGGTCACATGCAAGCTTCATCTTCCAGAATATACAAGATCGACTCTATTGGATGCTGTCTGGGCATTAGCTTACCACTGCAGGTTTCTAGTTTAAACATGAAATCTTAATCTGAGGTTTGAAGGGGAAATGTATTCAGGGGGAAAGTAGTCATAAAATAGAACCAAGGGATCGCTTTTATGCGATTCACACGTGGCACGGTGCAACACACCCTAGAGGAGAGCTGTAAGGCACCCTCCACCCTTAACAAGAAGCCACGGGCAAGCTTTCTGCGCAAATCCTCTAATCCTATTGATCCTGCCTGAAAAGCAGTGAGGCCGGTCCACAACGCAGAAGGGTGGCGATGGGCAGCAAGTGCGCACGGCAGGCGCTGTACGCTTCGCGAAGCTTAATCTTCTAACCCTCTTCATTACTCACGAAATCACTCGCTGTCAATACTCCAGCCACGGCCTCCCTGACTACTGCTGTTCAAGATCCTGTCAATCTTGCCGCGCGATTTTGCCAGCCAAATTCACTCAGAGCTATTTACAGGCGGTATTATCTCAGCTGATAACATTATGCCGTTCCTGCGGCACAGAAATGTGGAAATAAAACTCCTTCCAGCGCTTTCATTCTGGCGTTTTCTTTGCAAAAGGCAAAGGGCCCTCCTCATGTTGAATAAGAGCTGGCATAGAAGTGCAGTCGCGTATTGTCGTTCAAAGCCAGGAGAGCTGACTTTCATTACACCCGAGGAAAATTTTTGGTTTTAGCTGCTTTATACATGTGACACTAAGCACCCTGTTGACCGTCTCCTCCTGTATCCGCCCCATGCACGGCGTGTTTTCATGACATCTCAGAGCGACCTCGTGAAGTCATTATGATCCTCCTTAAGCCAAGGTGAAGGAAATATGATTAGAATCATTAAACTTGCCTATGCAGACACCTTACTAAGGGCCAGAGAAGCAGACCTGAATGCCAATATACGTTCACTTGTCAATAGAAACTTCATAGTTTCCGTTCATTAAATGTATATTCAACTTTTCAGAGTCATTATTGAGGTGAAGATAAGATCTCTGCCTGCTTACTGACTTCAGACCCAAGGTCCACTGCCCTAGCTGCTAGAACTTTCGAGAAACAATGGTTGATTTACATTAGAAAATCCTTAGGAAATATTAGTATGAGACTTAAAGCACTTAACAGAATCTATTTCATTTTTGGAGAGGTAAAAGGAATCATCCTATCCATGATAATTATTCAAAATATTAAGTTTCAACCACTAACTTTCTACACTAACACGTTTCCAATTTTGATGTTATCTCTCTTTAATATCCTAAGGCATAACAAAAATCAATTCCTACTAAATCTTTTATTCTGCCCTAACATGTTCACTTAACATGTTAGTAATCCCACACAGTGCAGCAATTACACAAATACTCCAGGTAGAATCCTTTTGTGTGTGTGTGTGTGTGTGTGTGTGTGTGTGTGTGTGTGTGTGTGTGTGCGCTAATGGGGACCAAGACCTGGACATTCACAATAATTGAACCTCTAGCTCATTTTTATTTATTTATTTATTTTGAGAAGGGTCTAGCTCAGACGATAAGTTTTCCAGACTGAGCTCAAACATGAAATCCTCCTAACTCAGCCTCCCAGAAGCCTGAGAGTATAGACCTCTGTCATCAGACACTGTTACTGGTGGAATTCTTATCATCATGACTCTTCCTCACTTCCAAAATCTATTAGTTATCCTCTGTTACTTCTTCAACATTCGTGATGTTGCCTGAATCCAGTTTTTTCATGACTCCACTATTCCAGAACTTTTTTTTTCTAAACATTGCCATCTGGAATTACTTAAGGAATCTTAATTCACTTAATTCACTTTTACACTGCTGTTATTAAATACCTGACACATGCAACTTAAGGGAGAAATATGTTCTGGCTCATGGTTTCAGAATGTTGAGTCCATGATCAGTGGACTCTATGGCAGAAATGGCATGGCAGAATGGTACAGAGAAGAAAAGTTGCTCTACCCAGAGCAGCAGGGAAGCAGAGGGAAAATAGAGTACCTAGCCACAAGGTTACAGTGTTCCAGATTATCCCTGCCCCAGCAGTGACCCACGTCTCCTCACAGTATCCACATGATGAATTCTTGAGTGGACCAAGCCACTAGTAAATGTAGCATTCTCATCATCCATTTGCCTTCCAAAAGTCTCACTTCTGAACATACATGACTTTGGAGGGGATATTTCAGATCTAAACCATAACAACAACATTTCAGCTTTTGTATTTCCTTTTTTCTAACATACCACAATAATTGTTGTAAAACACAAGTCTTGCGTTTGCTCTGTTTTATTTGAAATGATTCCGAGTCCGTTCTGTTGACCTCAGGATGGGGTCCAAGTTCCTTAACAAATCAGAGCATTCATGTCCTTCTTACTGCTACCGCCCACTTCTTCCTTTGCCACTTCCACACAGGCCAGCAGAGCCCTAGTAAGCCCAACACACTGAAGATCTTGAATGCTATAATGCTGTCCATCCTACGTCTGTGCTATTGCATACCGTTCTCCCTCAGCCTGCATAGATCTTTCTTTGTCTAACTTCAAGCATAACATTACTTTTTCACAGTGCATCGCTCAACCTGTTTGCATGAAGCTTTCCTTTCTTCAAAGGTAGGATAGAATATCCTTTGGCTACTATGAGGTAACCCTCTCGGGGTGGACCACTGAGAGTGTAGTGGATCAAGGAAGGTGTGGCCTGGAGAGATGCACCCCTGATCCCTACCCCAGGTCCTTTCTGATCTCTCTCTCTTCTTCCTGGCTGCCATGAGATCGACAGAAAAATCTAGTTCTCCACCTAGACTTTCCAGTTAGCCCTTATACCATTGCCAGCTGGCCATGAATGGGCTGAGACCTTCAGAAACCGTGAGCTAAAATAAACCTTTTCTCCCTTAAGTTGCGGATGTTGAGTATTGTGTCCCAAGAACAAGAACATGACTTATACTCATTCCTTATTCTCATCTGAGGAAATGACAAAAGAAATAAGTATGAGAGTTTTAATATCAAGTGCTCTAAGGTCAATAAAAATAATTAAAGAGACATAGTAACTGAGGAAAGATCCAGGATTTTGTGGTATGGTGGGTGGGCAGAAACTCCTTTCTGCAGTGATGCCTGGGACCTGAATAGAAGAAAACAAGGAGCCATGTTATGAGCAGAGGAATAGGGTTATAGACAGAGTGGAGAGCAAATACAAGGATCCTGAGACACAAAGAAATTTGACAAATTTTATAACCAGAATGAAGTGTGAGGGAATTTACATTTTAAATATCTTTATTATATGCCATGAAATTCTTGAGATGGGAACTCATATTTATATATGTACCTCTTCTGGCTGGCATCAATCTTGACATAAAAAGGTGCTCAGAAAACATTCTTTTGACTGAATGGGCTAAATAAGCAAAATATAAATAAATAATTCAATATTAAATCTTATTGACAGTCTTCTTATAATTTGAACTGCAAGCTTATTTCTAAAGCATGTCCTGTGCCCCTCACTTGGCTCCACAACAGAACCAAGGGAAGGTAAAATGGAAAGTGACAGGATACTGAGCTCATCACCCTTTGTCCTGTTCTCCCCTCATTGACCAGAGACATGTTTTCCAACCCAGGGGCGTAGGTGTTTGTGATTATCTGTACTTCCAGTTGGCACTGCCAAAGCCTTGAGGGTACTATTTACTGACTAATGGTTAATTCTATGTTTCTTTTGCTGCCACTGAGATAAATAGCTCAGGCTGTGAACAAGATCAGGAATGAAGCGAGTTTTCAGCAGGGGGCAAAAGAAAACTTGTGCTCTATGGTCTCTCCTAAATCCTCAGTGTCTTCGCATAAATTCACTTTAAGAAAAAGAAAGAGGAGAAAGGAATTAGGTGCCCATAATTCCAATGGTGGAATTGTTCTTATACGGGGAATAGGCAATTTAAATTAATTAATTGATGGACAAAGATATTAATTTCAGATCATTCAGTCTTTCCTTTGTACATGTTTATTTCAGTAATTGTCACCATTCAAATTTTATAATGTAAGATTCTTATTTATCTAGTCTTAAAATGTTCTTTTGACCACTTGCAAACCTCTTTTAGTTGTCTGGTATTTATCACAGGTTAGCTTTCTTTTTTAACTCTTGTAAGAAAAGTAATTCTTTGTATAATGCACATACTATTTAAAGAATAAAACAATCTCTGTGAAAGTTAAGTGATTAAAATCTTTTTAAAAATGTTAGCCTTTGCTGATACCCTAAGGAAGATAATCTGAGAGAATTGAGAGATCTAACCATTGAGATGAATCTTTTCATTCATATATTTCTCGTATCTCATCCATACTTCAACCGTCTATCAAACAAACTTGAGATATTTACAATATGTAAGGTCCTAAGAGCAGAATTTGAGGATTAAATAAGTGTTTCTCTTATTCTCAAAAAATTCATCTTGTATCATTATAAGGATCTACACAAAAGCTATTTCTTTTGTTTGCCATGTTGGCTTCTGCTACTATATTTATTTATTTTTGCCACCCACCTAACATTTTCGGTGTCAGGCTGGGTTCTTCCTCTCACCCACTGGCTGATCTATCATCAAGCATCTGTCCCACTCCCCAACGGGTTTTAGTTTCTTCTCTTCAACTTACCCAAATGACCTCTGTAGTGACAGCTTTTTCATTAGCCAAAACCAAACTTTGGCAAACTCACATTTTTTGCTAATAGATGATCTTGGATTGAATTTCAGCTTCAGGGCCTTATTCCTGGAGTTTTGAGTACCCAGAAAGCATTTGTGTAGAAGCCAAATAGAGAGACAGAAGGTGAAGTAAATTAGTCTTTTGTTATCCAATCGTTATGAGAGTCCAGTCTATTTCGTTCCATTAAAATTGACAAGTTCGGTGGTATGATTAAACTTAGAAATGTGTCAACTGTCAGAACTTTTGGGCCCTTTACATCATGTTTTCAATCTTCAAATCTTTGAAAGATTTATTTATTTTATCTTTTATTTCCCATTTTATTAACATGTATAAGTGCAAAATTTAAGGTTTACAATGAAATTTAGCATATTGTGCACCTACATATTTTGTCAAGGTGACAAGTACTTCCCCACTTTCCTTTTTATTTCATTTCAGGCTTAAGCAAATATTTCAAGGAGGGGCATAGAACAATTGTGTTTTGTTGTTGCGTACAGCCATGAAGCTTCTGGTTAGTGCTAAACCTTACATACTTCTTTTTTTTAATTAACAATTCTGGTTTTATTTTTTCCCCATTTTATTGATATGTATAGGTGCAAAATTTAAGGTTTACAATGGTGTTGAGACTTTTATGCATGTATGTATCTTGTCAAGGTGACAAGGGCTTTCCCACTCTCCTTTTGTCCCTCCCATTACCCTCCTTCCCTCCTCCCCTACCCGACCCCCTTCTTTCAATTTGTTTTTCTCTTTAAGTTCCATAAGAGTTGTGATCTGGGTCTCTCATATCAGAGAGACCATTTGATGTTTCACCTTCTGCTTCTGACTCCCTTCACTAAGCATAATGTTCTTAAGTTTCTTCCATTTGCCTGTACTTCTAACACTACTTTAGTTCTAGTACAAATATAGTTTGATGATCTACAAAAATCTAATCTTTCCTTCTCTTTCTCATCCCTCTGTCTGTCTCTCTTTCTCTGTATGTGCGTTAGAGAGAGAGACAATATGTGTGTATGATTTATGTAACAAAACAAAGACTACTTGGGAGAAAATAAGAAAAAAAGTTGCAGATGAACATATTACTTCACACATGTAATTTTATTATTGGGGGACACTGAGAGAGGAGGATTACAAGTTCAACATGGGCAAATTAAGGGCTTAGCAAGTTCCTGTATTAAAATGAAAAATGAAAAGAAATAGCTGTTGGACATATAACCCAATATCAAGATGTTGGGCTGGGTTAATTCTCTAAGAAAGAATGTTCTGTGTTGTAGAGAAAGCACAACATTCCTAATTCTCTGTGACCATGAGAGTAAATATACAGATTGATTTTTTCATAAAAAACTTCTATCCTTACCTATATTCTTTTACAGTAATTTAAAAATATTAACATTTTTGAGATTTTAAAAATCGTCTTTGAGATTAATATAAGATGTAAAAATGATTTCAGTTAGTTGGGGTCATTACGCAGTCACGTTCGCTTTTTAATTTTATATGTCATCTTAAGGGGAGTAATTTCTGCTCTAGAGTTTGTCACTTAAAACTTAAGATATCCTCTACCATTTTTCAATTATAGAAAGTATGTTCTTCTAAACATTAGCTTTGGCTTGTATGAGTGAAAGAGTTTAGGCAACTATAAGGATTAGAAATTATTATAAAACTAGTGTGGCGTAAATAGTTGAGTCCTGATGTCTATGTAACATAGAGAGTTTCTTTTAATCAGATGTATATGTTCTGTAACTAACATACAGCTGTAATGTATGAGTCCTGTTCCAGAACCCTGACAAGTTGTCCTGAAGACAAACACAGACGTTTCTCATGACAAGGGATCGTGGTTCTCTCTGCCTCGCACATTGCCGGTCTCTTTCGGTCCTTGGACAATAACTATTTCAATGGAAATTCAGCAAGAATTTAAAATATTCCCTGTGTTAGGGAGTATTGGAAAATGTAGATTATGAAACCCTATGTGTGTATGTCAATCTGTGTGTGCAATTTGGCATGTCTAACCTGGATCCTGACTGTTTTGTCCTTGATTTTTAAAATGTTACAAAGAAAAATACTCATGTTTGCTTAATACTTGCATACAGTGCTTATATATAGTACAGATTTAAGATGTGGTCCCAACAGTTCTTTTCACAAAAAATGGTAAACACACACATATATGCCCATCATATTACATATATGTCTATGTCATATATACACATATTAAAAATTAAAAGCAAATAAGAATAGTTTAACAAAATCATAATAGATGATTTTAATGATTTATAACTATAAATACTTGCTTTATTCATTGCTAATATATAATCATGATCAAAATGATGAAAAGGAATAATATTCAATAAATGTAATTTTAGAAAATGAGTGATTTGATACTCTTATTACTTGGTTTTTCTTGATACTTTTATTATTTAGAGGCATACATAACAAGTTTATTGTTTTGTATTAATTCTTCTGCACGCGAAGCTTGAGATGAAGACTTGGATACAAGATGCTTAACTGAGAGATAATAGCAAGTGTCTGGAGTAGGAGAGACAGAAAGTGAGATGGAATAAGAGAAAAAGCCAATGAGAGAGGGAACACCTTGATACCGAGGTTATTTCTGTGGTCATTGGGGGCTTGGTCATGTCAGGACCTCTAAGGAAACATACAGAATACTGGAAAATTTTCACCTTTAGTACGGGATATACAGGCATTTATTCAATAGGCTCTGGGTCCTCCCACACCCATTCCCTGTCATCATAGGTCAAGAGATGACCCCAGAGAATTCAACTACTTTTTAAAAATTTTGCAGGGATCAGATGCATCAGGCAAGACTCAGTAGGAGAGGCAGATACGCCGCTACAGTATATGAAGTGAAAGATTATTAACAGGAAGAAAGACGTGACACACATGAGAGGTCTACTCAGTCATGGCTGAATTCGGAGGTGAGGTCAATAGTGTCTGGTGGGGCAGGGATTTCTTCCTTTCTTCTGTCTTTGTAAAGAAAATGAAAACTTTCTATACCTTGAAAATGATTTTTCTTCTCATAGAAATTTATAGAATAAATGTATGCAGGCTCTTACCTTCATGAAAATATATGATCGAAGCCAATGAGCATCAAAAGCAGATATTTACGGATGAAAGAGACTATCTTACAGATTATTGTGATTCAAATATTCACAGAATAATGGATACCTGAAATATATGTGAACAAATTAGATGGATATACACTAACAGATTTTGTGCATCAAAGTGTCTACAGGTCAGAACAACCTTTAAATTCACAATGTAAGACATGAAAGTATCTGAGCTAGCCAAATACTGATAATTTATGGATATTTATTTATCATTTGTAAGCTCATAAATTAAGAGTGAATGTCTGAAGAGCTCTGTGTTTCTAAGACCATCAACTACAGAGTGGGATTAACTATGCCTGCTGTGGGTAAAGAAGGAAAAATATGTTTATTTTGTGGGACTCACCCTTTCTCTATTACTGCTTATACCACCATTGCCAGGATTTTAAAGGAATATAATTATTTGCTTCAGTTCACATAATCATTAAGGTCATGGAACAGAATCTAAATTTTTTTTTTAGTTTAACTTGTCTTTATTTCTAATGATAAATAATGAAGTCAAAAAGGAAATAAAACAGGCTTAGGAAGAGTGTTTATTTGGCAGATTTTTATTAGCAAAGAATATCAAGAATAGAAAAGCTAGTATGAAGATAGAAGCCTGTAGCTTCTCTTATCATAAATGAGGAATAAATTCTTGTTGTAAGGATCTTCTAAGTTGGAAAAAAAAAAAACAGAGTTGACGTAAAATCAAGTGAGATGAGCTGTACCAATCCTTTTTCAGGGCTGATGAACAGAAATTGCCTGCAGTTTCACAGTAGAATCGTGACTAAGATAGGAGGGCAAAAGTGGCATCTGTTCCTCATTGTTTATATATTTTTTAAAAGATGTTAGTTAAAACTCATCTGAAAGAGAACAGCTGGGAAGGCTCATTGCTACAGAGTGAGGCTAAGCTGAGAAGAAAACAAAGGCCGTGCCTCAGGATTTGCCCAAGGATTACGTCCCAACTGGAATGACCAAAGAGTGTGATCACGCCACAGAACATGCACATATTGAGAAAATTTCTCAATTGATCATTCTACTTCTATTTCTTGTGGTCTCTCTGAGAATGTATTCTAAGTATGCTTCCAGGACAAAAAAAAAAAAAATTCTGTAACCAAACACATCAATGTCTAACGCTTGGGGAAAAATAGTCTACTGAACTAAGAACTATGCTGAAGGAAATGACCGCTTTGGTGCAGAAGCAAGGAAGCCAGGCACAGCAACAACTCAAGAAAGAAAGAAACTCAAACAACAGGCCCTTCTTCCCTGTATAGTGTACTGTGGTCATTCTGAGCACTTACTGCTCTATGATATATCATATGTAATATCCTCAGTCATAAGGGGTACATTGATGATAATAAAATATATGATGAATGCATGTCATATTTCTGAGGCTACGGATGGCATGGGGTTAAAGTGCTTGCTCTTCCCAGGGATTAAATTTAAAAGAGTTAGTAAAAGAGCTTTTCTTAAAAGTACATTTCCCTTGTTGCATTAGAGAAAATATAATGTTTAATTTAAAGAGGAGAAGTTTTTACTAAATTAAATTTCTACTGTTAATATTCATGCTTTCTTATTAATCTCCAAAGTCATCCAGATTTTAGTTTGAAGGTGACTGTATTATACATGATACAGTAGACATCAGCAAGATGCCCAGCCTCTGGCAAAACTGCTGTTTCCACATGCAAAATGGGGTTAACATTACATGTCTAGACTTACTCACAGCATATTTGTAAGGGCAGGTAGATCACACGTGGGAGCACAAACTTGGGCAATGTCTCATAGAGATAAGGAAAGCATACCCCCATTGCAGTGTTCTCACCTATCTGTCTACTGATTTATTCCTCCTGTGTGACACACCCACACTAGGTTTCTTCATCATATTTCTGCTTATTTACTTGATTCTATAATAATCACCGTACCTGTAAATTAAAATTCGTCTGCTTATGTTATTTTGCTCAAAGTTAATTTGAAATTTAAGCCCATATTTTTCCACAAAATTTATTTTTATCATGTTCATTTTCAAGAAAGTCAAGATTAAACTTTGTCTTGGTAACTGCTGCCAAAAGTTGAGCCATGCCTGGCCAGTACCACGGGAATCATGTCCGGATGACTTTTTCAATATAAACTTCCATCGTCGGGCTCTGGTCCAGCTGAATCTTTTATCCACTTGTGTGATACTTGGGAGCCATGACTTCTTTTTGAAACAAAACTTCCAGGTTTGTATTCACTTTAATGTAGAACAGAGATAAGAGTGTCTAGAAATCATTATCTTAGTTGGTATATTGAAAGCAATGTTTCCATGTTGTTGTTTTTCTACCACTTCAGAGCTGCCATTTATAAACACACATCTTAGAATAGTCTTTTTTTTCACTTCATCTGTAGCAGCTTTTCTAGGTATGCCACTGCCTTCCAAATGCAAGTCTTGCTTAAGATGATTTTTATTTGCATTATACTACATAATGGTTCTTCAAAATACAATAGTTTCGGTTAAAAAAATGAGGGGGAATAGTTAAATGTTTTACCCAACATAGCAGGCTAATTTTCATGATGACAATTTTGCATGGTCTACAGATGATGTCCCAAATATCCAAGTGGGTTTTGGCAGAAAAAAGTTCCCCATCCCTGATACAGGTCAACAGCTCTATCTCCAATTTACAGCCATGGACCTGGTGACTCATCCTGTGTGCACAAGCAGAGCGCAGGGCTCAACTTAAACAGGTGACAGCGTGGGAACCTCCTAAATACAATGATTGGTTCAGCTGTAAACTTATGACCTAATGACGACCAGCGAAATTAACAAGCCTTTTCCTTGAATTCCACAGGAACAATCCTTATGGTTTCTGTCACAATACTGAAAACGTTTAGGTTAGTACTACTAGAAAAGTTTTTTTGTTTGTTTGTTTGTTTTTCATACGGTAAGGCAATCCAAGAGAGATATCTGAGTTTTTAATGAGATTTTTTCACAGCATTTTATCAGGGAAATTTTCATATATACAAAGAAAATTGGAGCTATGGTGTAGTGACCATTTGATTTCCTACCAACCCAGACACTAAAATATTATCCTATAGCTGTTTTGTGTATATTGATACATCTACTTATCTCTCTTTCCACTTACTAATATACTTAAAATTTTGATGCAATTCAAAGAGGTCACGAACCACATTTGAAAATGATAACGTTTTCAAAGATCTTTTAACTACAAAGTAAGGCAGAATTCGGTTGGGATTTCATTTACATTTATCAATATGTTTCTCTATTTTGCTAAAACTAGTTTGATGCAAAGAGCACTGTGAGTTTTTAAACTGGTGCAATGAGTTTCTAAAATACCATGATGAGCCTTTGGAGTATCACTGTTCATAATTGTTTGTTACTGGACTGCTTTTCTCCTTTATCCATTTGCAGGAAGGAAGGGATAAGAATATTGGGCAAAGTTTATCATTCCATTCCACTACTTGTTGGTGTCCACCCCGCCACATTCCTGCAATCCATTCCTGCAATGTGTAACACTATTTTCAAACACTTTTTTTGCTTGGTTAAATCTGTTTTCACGAGACAATACTTCGTCAAATTGTAACGAGAAACATCGTTGCAAATGTTTTCAGTGAATATTGCTACAGAACGTTTTCCAAATCACTGCAAGTATATTTTGGAACTGTCGCAGTTACAAGCATCTGCTAATGAGGGTAGAGCTTATGTTATAAAATTTTCAAAGCCTGCAAATCAAAATGATATCATTAAGTAATCATAAAAAATCAAATTTTAGTTAAAGTGATTTTTAACAATAAAATCACTGCATGGGGATTTTCCCAGTATAAAATATAGAAATGCTTTTGATACCACCTTGGACATTGAGCTTGTATAAATACATATTAATATTTTAAGCCAATGTTTTAATATTTACAATGCTTATATATTTCTCAGCAAATATTTTATGAGCTTTCACCACTAGTAGTATTTAAGCACTTGAAAAACCTGAATCATGATCAATATAGCACCCTTCACGACAAGACAGAGAGATTATTATTTTAAAGAGTGTAGATGTTACATAAATGTAACAAATAAAAATCAAAGTAAACATAAGAAATTTTCAAGTCTTCATTAGAATTATTGACTCTTAATGTCTGGAAATGAGAGGGAATCTACGTCAGCCTTCCTTATTTCTTTAACTTAAGTGTGATGAAAAACATATGGTGAATATTTAAATTAAAATAAAATTAATACCGTAAAAGACATGTGCCATTCATCCCCATCTAAATGTTCCTCACTCTTCAAAGTGTTTGCAGAATCAGTATAAATATTATGGCATGTCCTCATTTACCTTACTCACTGGCTTTTGCATCATGTGACTTCCAGCTGTGCCCCACAGTAAAAATAACCAGGAAAGGTAAATGTCTTTGGATCAGTTCAGCACAACACAGCAGCCACGATAGTGCAAGTATAGATCCGCATGAACAGGAACTTTCACAACTTCTTCCAGAAATGAAGAATAGGAAGAATAAATGTGTTGAAAACATGGAGCGAGTATTTTGAGGGTGACTAATAGAGATGTGTTTTTTTACTGTAATAATTTTTCAAAATACACTGGATATTTTATCACACTTTGCAATGTAAGCAAATGATGTTATTGGGAAATTTTTGCACACTTATAATTTCATTCATGTAAATGAGTATCAGGATCATTTGAGATCTTTTATTTATAAGCTGTTTCATTCAATGTAGAATAGAAGTTGTCCTATGTCACATGGATAGAATTAATCATTTCATGATCTACTGTAATTTACTGAACACTAATTCCAAGTAGATAGCGCTATCAGTGTATTGTACATCTTGAATTGAATTTTCATCACAGCCTTCTAAGTTTATTCATAGCCCGTATTTTATAGACAAAGAAACAGAGACAACAAGAGTTTCAATAACATTGCCAAGGTCACAGAAATAAGAATTCTGACCTATTTGACTTTCAAAGAAAGGTTCTTTGCAACAATGTTTTTCAGGTCCGAAACACAATGACTATCTAGAAGAAATCTGCAAGCTTCACAGATGTCAAAGCCACTGGGTGTGAAAGACACTTTCCTGGATGGTAAAGACAGACTCTCTGCCTCTGATCACATCAGACTCCTGCGGGTTCTGATGTGAGTGGCAGGAGTTGGTTATTATGTGCTCATCCACAGGATCCTGATAGCTCTTAATGTAAAACTAATGCCCTATAATACAACTCCACACACGCTACGGTGACTGCAAGGTCTTTCCAAATATATGCATGTGCACTTAGAAACCTACGGGCTGCAGTTTGAAGTAATTTCAAAAGGAAATGTAAAAATTAGAGTAAAAATGCAGCCCCGCCTACACATCATAGTTCTCAGTAAATGGGAGATGCCAATTTTATGGTTTTAATAATAGCAACCAACAACCAGGCTCACTTGTTCCTGAAGGTGATCCGGATCAGGTGAGGCTGCCAGGTAGGGTGTTGTTCTTTAGAGCCAGACATTTGCCAGACTGACATGATTACAATGTCTTTCTGCATTTATAAACTTACCTGGTGGATGTGTCAACTGTGTGACCCAGCGCTTCAGGAATAGGACAAAAATGAGCTCAGAGCAGAAGATGGAAAACACTGCCTTGTATGAAGCCAGGATGCTGAGCAAATGAATGGATTGGTCAGTTCTCTAGAAGACACCACACTAGACACAAGAGACAGAAAGAATGCTGAGAAATGAAGACATTGGTTGAATCTTTTCCTTCTCCTGTTTCTCGTTTATACACTATTTACATTAGGTGATCATTCCAGAGCCAGCTGCTTTAGATTTTGTTTGTTGATTTTTTTTTTTTTTTTGGTCCATTTTCACCTCATTTAACTCCTGCTTCCATGTGGGAAAAACAATGTGAAATCGACTCTCATGCACGACTCCTTTGAAACCACTATTCAGCGCCCATGACCAAGCCCAGCCCACAGGAAAAAAAATGACTTCAACAGATTTAACCCTAGTTGAATATTCAATTTTATATATACAGGTATATAAACAGCCTAAATAAAGTCACTCAAAAAATAAAATCTTTAAAAAACTAATTCTCAGATGTATTTCTTTTAAAATCTAGATTTTTCACTGGTCTTCTTTTCAGGGAGCAGGGAAAGGGTATTTTCTATATTTTCTTTCATAGTTTAGCCACACTTTAAATGAACAAGTGTTAGAATTCCTTTTGTCAAATCCATACCAATCTGTGTGCAAAAGTAAATACTGAGTCCATAATCATGTAAATAGATAAATAATGAAAATAATCCCTTTTCCAAGAGAATGCCGACCAGTAAAATTAGAAGTAATGGTGTGATTTGGAAAATATCCATGGAGCATCTACCAGACACTTGATTGATTCAGGGAAGTAGCAACAATGAATGTGAGAACTTTACCGAGATTGTGATATGTACTTAGTCTTAAGTCATGTCCTTAGCACGTTTTCCTAAGTGGTGGTGGGGGGTGTTGAGTGTAAGAAAAAACTAGCAGCTATGAACTGGGAAACATGATGGATACCAGCAGATGCACGTGACTGAAGTTAGTGTGATCGCTAATGGGACATTTCCATATTATGTTCTGCAAGGCAGGATGCTATCTGCACGATAACTGTCCTCTAGTCATCAATTAATGCATATATATATATATATATATATATATATATATATATATATATATGAGAATGCTGAGAAACTATTCCAGATTAAGGAAAACCAGGAAGGCACATTAAATAGCTGCAATGTGTGAGGTTGTGCTAAATCATTTCAGTATCAAGAACACACCAAAATCCCTGTGACGACTAAAGAAGATGCAAACCAGGAAGTAGCAATAGGTGAATATCAAGCTGCTGACCTGCTATCTGTGCTGCAGTTACACGTAAGGAAAGGCCGGAGAGATATTACAGTATTGAACAAAATAAAATGCCAGTGATTCTGCTTGCACTTATGCACATGTACACACACGTATGAGCATCTTCTGGCAATCATTCTGCAAGTTTTAAATTATGAACAACATGCCCATTGTACTGTGTTTTCATGTGTTCTGGTTTCAGTGGGTGTTTGTTTCCCTGCGAATCCTTCTATGTATGTTGCATGTGTTTACTAATTTAATAACCACATTGACATTATCAATAGATGTAGTTATTAGCGCCATTCAATGAATTACAGAACAAAAAAAATAAGGATTATGGATATCAGCTGTAGTTAACTGACTGGTAATTTTCGGAAAAAGAGATTTAACCCAAGTCTACTTTTCTTAACTGCTTCGTTTGGCCATGAACAGAAAGGCAGAAGCAAGCAGTTGTTTTGATCGAGTGCTTGTCCCCTTTAAAACTTATGTTGCAATGCACTTCTCACAGCAAGACATAGCTCACTTGCTATCCTGGTACTCAGGGAGAGTGAGGCAGGAGGATCACAAGTTTGAGGACAGACTGGGCTACATAGTGAACTGGACGATCTTAAATCAAATTTCAAAATAAAACAAAATAACAAAAGACCCCTGTATAATTGATATAATTACTATCTGTAGAAGGTACATTTAAGGGTGATTAGAATTCACTTCGGTTATAAGTGTGGAGATGCCATATTTGTGTTAGTGGCGTAGTAAGAGAAGGAAGCAAAGTGTAAACAGACTGCACCTGCTTATTAGGTGGCACCTTGGTGGCCTTGGAATTCTGCAGAGTAGTTCCTCCAGCAAGAAGGCTCTCAGCAAATTCAGCCCTTCAAAGACGAAACTCACCGCCTCTGGAAGCACAGGGTAGGCAAACTATCATTCTTGATATATCTCAGTTGTAGCAACAGAAAAATAAGCTTGGGCAGTGTCTATAGCTGAAAGGTTTGAAGATCACGATTACCAATCACGCTCACTTTGTACTGGCCAGCTAATGTCATGGAATACCTGCAGACATTGTAAGTACCTAAATACAAAAAGATGCAATATGTCACCAGAAACTAGGAAAATGAGAGTGAATGTAAGTTATGTGGACCAATCCAAATCAGTGTGGTTTGGTCCCGGGTAGTAGTTCCCGTTTTGGAAATTAGTATTATTTGTTCTTTACGAAAATGTGCGAAGCAGTAGTGTTGTCACTGAGCAAGTAGAGAAACTCCTCCAAGCCTGTATTATTACTTGTAAAGTGGGATAACACTAAATTTGCAAATTCGTAGTGCAATTAAATGGAAATTTACCAAGCATCAATCCGTAGTATGCGCTCATGAAGTAGTAATTTGGATTTATTATGTTTCCTGCATTTTCAAAAAACATAATTTCTCCTTTGCAGGAATAAAAAAGGAAATTATACATCATGTAATCTTCAAAATATGAAAGCTAACATTTCTAGAAGGTATGTTTACATTAATTCCATTACACTTTCTTTCCCTGGATATTCATGTAGAACTCAGCAATGGCAGCTAAACACTTAGAATCTCATTTGCAAAGATCAAATCTGGTAGGAGAGGGGAAGAGTTTCTGAAGTTATTTCTACTTGAAGGGTAGGAACTCCGTGAGAATGCGCTGATCAGTGTGTAAAAGGATGCGGCAGCCCTCTACCTATTTTCTCTTGCCGGCGTTAGCTTGTGTGCTGCGTCATGAATGCACAACTACTGGAATTATGCAAAGGCGTGGCTCCGTTCTGCACACCTTGCCCAGACTGTGAGACGAGTTCCTCCAAAACTCTGAGCCATACTGCCATCTGCAAAAACAAAAGCGTGAGGATTTCCTTTTCTTCATAATTGAAGAGCCGCAAGCAAAGCGCTTTCCTCTCTGGTGACCTCCTCCATCTCCACATCTCCATGCCATTCCCAGATCTGAGTATCTAACTCTAATTTCTCACTCAGTGAGAAAACTCTAGATTTGTTGGAGCAATTCTGGCACTCAAAATGCAACAGGCTCCTTGTATTACTGTTACCCAAGGTACCCAGAGGTCCCTCTGAATGTCCTATTTCCATATGCACAAGATTTTCACATTCTGAAATGTTTCTTATGGGAACACGAAAAAAAAGTTATAATTAAATTTAAGTAAAGAAACTATTTTTAACAACCTCCATGGGATATATTCTGGAGAGGGTGTCTTGAAGGCAAATCCCACATTAGTAGGGACTTGGGATCCTCCCAAGTCAGAGAGGGCCTCCCTTTTCCACCAGCTTAACACTACGCCTTTAGTTAATGGAACCCCAAAATGCTTATTTTAGGCAAGGACATAGAAACAAAGAACTTTATTTTTCTCATGTTCACATTTCACTTGAATCGATGCATATATATTTTCTAGCTGAAGCAGACGTAGATTTGCATTCATTTATAAAAATGCTATTTTACTCAGGAATCAAAGCAAAGAATTTGCTAAAGAATCATCTGTTACTTTTCTTGTGGAAGAAAATAAAACAGTCATCAGGTTCTGAGAAAGAACAGAATTTTTCTGTTCCCCACCTCCTTTATTCCTTTCCTTTTCTGGAATCAAGAAAATGGACTTTTAGTTCAATTATTCACATCAATTATATATGTTTTTAATGTTTCTGTAGCCATGTTTCTGTAATCTTCAACTTGTTATCATTTGCTCACAGTAGCCAGAAATCCAAGATGGATTTTACTGGGCTATATTTTAGATTCCGGCTGAGATACATTCTTTACAGTGACATCAGGAAAAGCAGTTTCTTCTCTTCCTCCCTATTAAAAGGCTATAGCTGAATGTCTCATCTACTTCTCATCACTGTGACTCAATACCCGACATGCACAACTCTAGAGAGGAAAGATTTATTTTAGCTTCAAGTTGCAGAAAGCCACAGTTCTTTCAATGGTGTGTGGCTGGAAAATGGCGGAACCATATGGTGAGGTCACAGCTAGAGCAAGAGCTGGAGCCAGTGCTCCAGGAGACAGAGGTCCTTAGAGCATGGCAGAACAGAGACAAGACTGGGATGAAGGGTGGAACCAGCACATACCCCTTTAGGTCAAGCCCCAAGCACCTGCCTTTTCCATTCAGACCCCATCTCCCAAATCTACTCAGTATCCATAGGAACGTGAGGCTTTTGGGGGACACACCAGATTCAAACCGTGACTCCTAACATTTTTATATCCTTGTGGTCTGACCTCCTCTTCCTCAAAACTGTCTTTTACAAAGTCCACAATGTTTACACTGAGTCTTCCTGAAGAAGATCAGCCAAACAGCAATTTTAATTCCATCTGCAACCTTTATTCTCCATGTTTCCCAACATAACACACAAACTAGGAGGATGGGAATGGCCCACTTTGAGTGGCCTTATTTGGTCTACTATAGCTATCAATTTTAAATGAATGGATTTCATTCTAAACATTTAAAATAATTCACCAGCTGGGTATCTGCCACTGTATTAGAACACAAGAAGGACTCATAGGAAAAAAATGGATTTGTCTTCCATAAATTTAAATTAAACCCACTGAATTTAGTCTAATATTACACAGCTTCAATGGGAAACATAAAAATGGATGAGCCTGGATGTTACTAGGAGGAGGTGGCCCGAATTTTTCCTTTATTTCTACCAGCCACAGAAGGAGTGTCTATGCACAAGCAATTTATCTTTTCCTTGGTTCTCTTTACTCACTTGAAAATGAGGTAAACTATATTTTGTCACTAAAAAAATGCTTATGCATAACATATTTTCTTTATCTAATGATTTAGTGAGTTCTTTTTGAAAATCTTATTGAAGTATGAAACTTTTACCAGCAAATATCTTACCTGAAAAGCAGACAGCATGCTAATTACATAGCCAGATTTAGGTATTTTAACTCTGGACCAGCGCAGTAAGGATGAAAATATTTTAACCTTTGTTACATGGGTTGTAATCTATGAATGATGTATTAAGTTGCCCCATATTTTACTAAAAATACTAATTTAAAATGATTGACTCAGAGCTATCTCTGCTGCCATAATAACAATTATGACCATGAGAATCAATAATACAAAAGAACATAAAAACATAAAAATTTTATAAAAATCAAGTTTACTTAAGCCATTCTCAAAACAATCATATTTTACCATATTCTTAAAAGATTATACTCTGTATAATTTTATTTTCATAAAATACAAAATGAGTTAGGGGTATAGTAACCTTTGGATCAGACACTCAAAGTCCATTAGGGGGACGATTTTGGGATTCTGCAGCATTCCGTTTCTGAATTGGAATGCTGATTGCATGAATGTGTTTAGTTCATCGATATTTATTGTGGTATTAATTTATGATATGATTGCTTTCTTTTCATAATCATTTCAGTCTCGTATATGAAAGCAGGGGAAAGTCATTGAGGACGCAGTGTAGAAAAATGCACTGTCACCCTTACTCCAGCCCTGTCTCAGCTCCCAAGCTGCCAGTGACAGTTTTCCTCTGCCTACCAACCATGGACTGAACCCGTTGAAATTGTGAGCCAAATAAACTTTTCCTCCCTTAAATTGCACATGTCATTTAATTATCCCAGCAGCAAAATATAGACTGAATTTATTACCAATAGTGAGGCTGGTGCTGTGACTATACCTGCCCATGTAATTTAGAAGTCTTTGCAACTGATTTGTAAGAATATTTTACAAAGCTTTGGAAATGTCAAGTAGAGAAGTCCTAAGCCTTAGGACACTGTAAACTGAGCTTGAAAACAGATGCTGGTCAAAGCTTAGAAGACCAGAATCCTGATGGGAATCTAGAAATAAAGGCCAGACTTAAAAAGTTCAGTTGGGAGCAATAACTTCATTGGAAACTGGTCATGAATACTAAGAGCTGGCAGAAAATTTGTCCACATTTTTTGAAGTCCTGATACTTTGAAGGAGACTTAGATGAAAGAAGGCATATTAGTTAATCTGGCAAAGAAAAGACATCCCAAGGTTCAAGCTGTCCTGTGGGCACATCCTGCTGCTGTGGTCAGATCTACAGTGAAACTCAGGAGAAAACAATAGAGTTTAATGTTTTGAAAAGTTTTGAGTTTTTTCATAAGGAAAGCACCTCCAAAATTAGTGAGAGGAGAAATTTGGTTGCTAAAAAGATTACGAAAAAAATAAAGCATTTTGTGTAAGGATGACATGAAGCATCACAGAAATCAATAAGACTCTGCCCATCATGGGGCTCAAGGTTGCACAACGAGAAAGATTGACTTGTGAAAAGATTTCTGGGATTCTTGCTGAAGAAGAGCCTCCTTGTTCAGATATGGTAGCACAAGCCTATGATTTCAGCACGCAGGTGGCTGAGACAAGAGAATTGCTGTGAGTTCTAGGCCAGCCTGGGCTACACAGTGATTTCAGGAACAGCCTGGACTACAGAGAGAAACCTTGCCTCAAAATAAATAAACAAATAAATTAATTAATTAAAAAAGAGAAAAGGAAACAGGAAGGATTTGTTTCAAAATTGATCCCCCCCCCCCAATTTATTTCACTGTGATAAGCTATCCGGTCATTCATTGGGTAGTAAAGTCCCAGTCCCAGGTGGCCAGGGAACTATTTGAAGTGTCACCAACTCTTGGCATCATCTTTGTGGGAATGGTTGTTCAGACATGCAGAATGTAAAAGTTATGGGGTCACTAAAGCTTCTACACATATTTTAGAAAAAGGCTTAAAAAACAGACAAAAATGTGTCTGACACTGACAGGTTCTCTCGAGATGTGTGAAATTGTGAGAGAGAAGAAGGTTCAGTAGAGACCCTAGAAACTCGAAAATGTCAGGAATATAGATTGTCTTCTGAGGCAAGCTGTGAACAGTGAGGAAAGGCAATCCGAGAGGGAGACACCGGCAAGTCCTCTGAAAGTCACGTCTTGCCACTCAGCCTGCGATAGGGGCTGGCCACGCAGCCACAGAATTTAATGTTTGGCCTACAGAGAGTCTTGCTTTGTTTCAATACATTTCTATTCTCTTATTAATCACTTTCGGAATAAGAATGCTTACCTGATAGCACTATGTGTTGTAATTTTTAAGACCTTTTTATTTTAACAAGTATTTTTAACAAGTTGTCTTAAGTCTCAGAAGACACTTTAGATTTGTGCTATTCAGCGATGCTTCAGCTACTAAGAATTTGGTGATTTTTACTGATGGACCAACTACACCTTTTTTTTTTTTTAAATAATGAGATGGACATACATCTTTTGGAGTCAGAGGTAAAATGTTACAGTTCGGATCTAAAATGTCCCCCAAAATTCTCATGCTTAGAACTGAGACCTGATCAAAAGAAGTGGATCACCTGGGGACAACTTGGCATATTTTTATCTCTGGTTCTGCCTTTTTCTCTCTGCTTTGTGGCCACTATGTGGTGAACAGCATTTCTTTGCCATGCCATTTTGCTATGTAGTTTCTGCTTTGATGCCTATCAACCCTGTACTGAGCCCATTGAAACTAAAGTCACTGTGTCTTTCAGTTGGGATACTTGTGCATTTTGTCCTAGTGATGAGATAGATTTCTTACGAATTTTAAATGCATTGAGAAACATTTGCAAACAGAGATGCTAGTGAAAAAAAAAATCACCCACCGATGGTGAAAACATGCATGAGAATTTGAAGGGCACAATTGTGATCTCATATTTTAAAGCAAGTATTGTTAACTCCAGTTAATGGTCTTGCATCACTCCTTTTCTAAAGTCCTGTCTCAAGTTACAGTGAGTGCCACTAACTGCAGACTAGGTGTTTTCTTCTTAAAATTGATGACATTTTCATAACAAGCATTGGTTTTTGAGAGCCATGTGTGTGTAAGAACAATGACACCATCCTGCTCTTAATATATGGAGCTCGGCACGGTGCCACCAGTGATAAGTTACCCGCAGTTTATGATATCATGCAATATGGCATTCTTTGATGGGAGATCCAAATACCTCCTTTTAATATAAACTGAGAACACTCATGTAAATGATCTTCTATCATTATTTTGCTACATGTGTGGAATGACATATATTTTTTACCAGGGACTTTTGCCTATATTGATATCTATCCTCCTGGAAACCCAGATATGGGAGTCTTCACAGAAATAGTAGGGTACATCCAAGGAGGTAAGTGGAATATTGACATGTTAGTACTTTATATGTAGGGCTGTAAAAAAATAGGAACCCTAAATACCATGGTTGTGGAGCCCTTTCGCATGTGTGTGCAAACTGCTTCTTCCTGTAATAATAATTATCAGGAAATAATGCCTTCTCTGATAACCTACAGTTTTCAAGATTATAAAGAATTACCCCCAATACTGGCTGTCTCTTTCTTGTTGATAACTGCGTCCTCAATGAAATTTGATGATAAGCCAATATGTAACAAATGCTCAGAATAAGATGCTAAACTAATGGTACATTAATGAGTGTATGGATAGTTGAGTTAAAAGGAACATACTCTAAACTGCGACATTTTGCATGTCCTCTATAAAAGAGCCTGCACTATCAACAGCTACCTCAAAATCCATACTCATACTTCAATAAATTTTAGGAATTTTGGACAAAAATAACTTATCCATGATCATGTGTAGACAATTCAGCGGCTTAAATAGCATAGATGTTAATATGGCAGGCTGAACGTACCTAGCAAGAAGTCAGTGTCTGTATGCTAGAGTTCTTTGCAGGGTACCCATAAACACATGCATTTTGGGATATGAAAAATATTTATTATCAGCTAACATAGATCATTTTCAGGGACACAAAAGCATTGTCTTATTAACAAGTAAAAAAGGGAGAAAACCCCACATATTTTTCAAATGTCAATACAGACCAAATATCGCAGCATCCAGGTGACTTCCCTGGGAAGAATGGTCATACTTTTGTGAAGGGTTCATTTCCTTCTATTTGCAAGGCATGTTGAGATTAAACACATTTTAAAAGTACAGGTAGCAAAGTGTTTAAGATAATCAGATCTTTACTTTTTGGAACTTAATATCCAGTCCCCCAATCAAAATTTCTAGCAGAAGTGTTTAATCCAAGCCATCTACTACTGAGAGCATATAATAAGTCAGACATTTTCATAGACAAGAGATTCAAATGTAAATATGTTGTCATCCTTGTCTACCATCCATTGCAGACATTTCTGTCGACCATCTGCCTGACAATCACATGGTGTTGACCACATACTTCCCAAAAACACTGCTGAGTGGCTCTAGCTTTTCCAGGAAAAAAAAAAAATCTCTATTTGTCCTTGAAACCCAGCCATAATTCTTCTCAGCTCAAACTCGCACTCTACCTTCTGGTGGCCTGGCGACACATTCAGCAAACATAGCAGAATCCAAAGACAACCGTTGTATCTTTGGAAACCTTCCAGCAGCTTACCAGAATGGATTCTTTCGTGAAATGGACAAATTTGGCAGGCATGGGCTTTGACCACTCAAACATTCTGCTTGTCTTTCTCCTCCTAAGTTGAAAGAGAAGGGCAGAACCTTAAGACAGAAAGAGTATGTGCAAGTTAGAGCAACCATGCTTGCTGAAATTCTGATCCAAGAAGTCAGACAAAGCCAAATAAGCCTTGATAGTGTTGTGGGGTTTGCACCAGAGATGATCTGAAATCTCCAAATCCACAGGAACGTCCTCAGGCAGTTATATCAGCACAATTAAGCTGACCCCTAGTTGGGAGAAGAGATGAAATTCTTCTGCTTTGGCTAAATACGTACGTCTATGAATAACACACAAAATTTTGCACTCAGTTTTGAGACTAAACCTTACCTATCAATGGAAAAGAAATCTCTGTCTTCATGTCTTCAAGATAATAATGTTATGAACTTGTGTCTTCATTTTGAAAGAGTATCAGATGCCTAGGGCACAAGTTGGGACAGCAGAAAAAGCATCAGCTTAGGCTGTGCCTGCAGGCTTAATTGAGTTTATGCCAGGTTGCCATTTTCTGACTGGAAATTTGAATAAGTTAATGTTTCTGGGTCTCTTTCTCTATCAAATTGAAATATAAATTTCAAGTACCTAGTAAAATTTCTGTGATAATTATCCAAAACAACACAATTCCTCCCTTATGAAATCTATGAGAGTGAACATGTAGTCTGCTAACATTATTATATATATGGTGGCTATGTTTTTTCTTGGAGAAATTGCATGGAATTCTAAGTTGTAAAATGCTGATGGCTTCTCTGCATGATAATTAGAGTGTCATGGGACAGGTAGTGTAGTACCAAAATATTACAGGCTTTAGAATTACAGTGACCTTAATATAAAGAACACTACTTTACAATCATATGCCCTTAAATGACAATCTTAAACTCTATTATCCTATTTCTTCATTAATTAAATGGAGAATATACACATACTCAGATGTTTATTTGTATTTTTAGAAATGTGTACATATATGTGTGTATATCTGTACATATATGTGGATGTCTATTTGTCTAATTTCATTTAATTCAATGAATTTACTCTTCGTGCCTTTCGCAAGAGGTAAAATATACTTAATTAATATTCTTAATTGAGAAGACATTCTGAAAGATAATGGTTAGGACTGTCAGTCTATATGCTAACAATATGATTTGCTTCTAACAGTATTTTCTCAATTATGATTTGTAATTTTAAGAGTAAGGTCATTTGAGAAGAGGCAATGATTCTTATGTAGGAAAAAAAAGCAAAAATAGGAAAAAGAAAATTTGGAGCAAAATTTAAAAGAGAAGACATAGTCTATTTCCCCTTGCCAGGTGTTTGTTTCTGGATATTTCTAGTGGTTTCAGAGACATATATTGTAAAGTGGGGGTTTCTGTTTTCTTCCCATGTCTTTCTTCCCACCATCCAGGACACATATGTAATGGGGTTCATCCTCATGGCCATGGATTGTCATGGATTCAGAACAGTCACTGGCAACATGTATTTCTACATATTTGGAAGAAGTCGTTCTTTCTATGTGAGTCCTGTATCATATAGCGATATTGTATCTTTATATTTTGACCTCTGCTCTTTCCTCCAACATAATCTTCTGCTACATTTTCTCTGATTCCGTATTACATTTCTTCCTCTCTAATTATAAAGACTGTGTAATTGCATCAAGACATGTCCTGTAATTCTCACATCAACACATAAACACAAATGAGGTGGTAGATACGTTCATTACAAATAATGTTTCTAGCACCTCACACAGTTACCGTGTGTGTGTTTGTGTGTGTGTGTGTGTGTGTGTGTGTGTATGTGTGTGGTAAGAAAATTTAAGACATATCCTCCTAGCAATTTTTAAGTTTACAACCAATACGATGTTATCACCTACATCCATAGTGCTGTACATTACACTACTAAAATTTATTAATCCTGCAAAACCGGAAGTTTCATCCCATTAACAAACATATTCTTATTTCTCCTTTCACAAAGCCCTGAAAAATACCATTCTAATTTCCACTTCTCATGAGCCTAACTATTTTAAATCTCACTATAAGATCAACCATTCAGAATTTGTATTTCAATGCCTCGGTTATGTCACTCAGGGCCATGTCATTTACTGCAAATTGTATGATTGTTTTTCCTAAAGGCTAAAGAATATTGTATTGTGTCTGTATGTGTCTGCGTATGTATAAGTAAACAGACACACAATATCTCACATATATATCTCATGTATCTAATATGATATATATGGATAAAGAATATCTGAGAAGATATATGCTGTCTCAACTATACTGCATAGATATGGATATAGATAGAGATAGATAGATAGATAGATAGATAGATAGATAGAGTGTATGGGTTTTATATCCATTCATTCATTGGTTGGACACTTGGATTATTTCATATCTTGATCAATATAAATAATACTAAATTGTAGCTGCAGAAATCTCTTCTGTACCCTGGTTCCGCTTTTTAAGTTTGTTCTAGAACCTTAATACTGCTTTCAAAATTTCTCATCTAACTTACATGTCTACCAACAACATACACAGATTCTTTTATTCTGCCCAACATCTTGACCAACACTCACTATGTTTTGTTATTTACCTGACAGTAAGCATCCTAACAGATATGGTCATATTTCACTTTGGTTTTGCTTAGTATTTCTCTGATGATTAAGGTGGACGACTTTTCTACACAGTGCTGGTGGTTTCCCTATCTTCCTTAAAAATGTCTACCCATGGGCTGGAGGAATAACGCAGGTGTAATGCGTTTGCCTAGCAAGCCCAAGACCCTGAGTTTAATTCCCCAGCACCACATACACTGGAAATGGTGGCTCACAACGGTAATAATCCTAGTACTTTGGAGGCTGAGGCAGGAGAATTGCTGTGAGTTTGAATTTAGCCTAGATCCAGTTTGGATTGCAGAGTGAGACCTTGTCTCAAAAAAAAAAAAAAAAAAAAAAAGAAGTCTCTTTAGGTCCCCCATTCTTCTATCCAATTTAAATTGAGTTATTTACTACTATCATTGATATTCAGTTATGGGTTCTGTGCATTTTAATCCCTTACCAAGTATATAGTTCATACTTTCATTCTGCAGACTGCCCTTTGCATTATCATTTTTTTTCACACAGCTAAATTATTTTAGTTCGATGTATTTACACTTACCAATCTTGCTTTGCTGACTGTGGTTTGGTGTCATTTGCAAGCTATCATTTCCAAGTCCTGTGTCCTGAAGTTTCCCCCTCTGTTGCTCTGTGGTTGCTTATAGTCACAGAACTTAATCTCAAGTCGGCAATCTGTTTGTAAGAGGATGTTTGCATACAAAATGATATAAGCGTCCCACATGGTCCCAGGGGCTGGTGTCTCCAGGCATGGTAGAGCTGCTTGGAACTTCCTGTATTTCTTTTCCTCCTAGGAGGGACCATTCTTCCCACAAGGCTTTGCCATCCTGAGGATGGGTAATGCTGATCACGTGATTTTACACACTCCTTTTGGTTACTAGTCCTTTGCTGTTGTACACTGGAGCTCTTTGTGGGCAGGCCGTCTCTCAGTCACTTTTGTTAGGGAATGAGGCTCAGAACCTGCTTGGTCATCATTGTGATAACCTCCCTCTTCCTTTTTGGGTTCACTTGCTGCCTTTCCTTCATCACGTTTGCTCTCCTTGCTACACTTTTTCTTTTCTCCAGCTCACATCTCAAGTAGGGATGAGGTTAGACTCTCCACCCTTTACATCCAGCATGACTCTGATCAGGCTGTAAGACAGAATCTGAATACATGTGCTAAAGTGCTAGAAAATCCCAAGCTCCCCTAAGTGTTGTTCTGTCTTCTTCTGAGTACTTGTCTTTATAGCACTAGTGAAAAATAATATTATCCAAATGTCTGCTATGCTTCAACCATTTGGCTAACTGCTTTTCATGGGCTGTCTCACTTAGGACTCACAATATTTCTATGAGTTAATTTGTCCACCCATAAAATGGCAATAATAACTGCAGATAAAGCTTTAAAAACAATTATTTCAGGATCACAAAATTAGGAAAAGCTGCTAAACTATTGTTTGAACCCAGGTAAATGGACCCAAATGATGGTCAATTTAAGCTTACTGGTAAAGGCCTGCGGATGTTTTAACTGCAACTTCATGACAGAACCTTAGTTAAAACCACCTGCCAAAATATCAGTTATACTCCGAACTGCAAAAAATCACAGAAGATAGATTTGTTGTTTCAAGCTACTGAATCTGGGGTAATTTTTTTGCATAGCAATAGATAACTCACATAGTCCCAACTTCGATTTTAACTTTCAAGCATCTGAGAAAGCATGAAAAATTGTTTCTTTTTATCTCTCTTTTTCTTAATTCCTTACATATTCCCATCTTTCCTTCCTTTCTTACATAGAAAAGAAGGATCTCATATTGCTCAAAATGTAAAGACTTTCTGCTTTCCACCTGAAATACATGGAATTGAAAAACATAATAGTATCTAGTTATGCTGACTATTTCAGGAATGGCGGCGCTGAAACTGAGATGGTAGGGACTTTTAAAAATGACATCAGTAGAGGAAAGATAAGCTGCTTTCTTGATCTCAAATGATTCCACTGCAAGGAAGAGTACATATCAAGGAATAAATGATAATTTGTGCAGATGTAGGAAAATGTAGAAAAAGAGGTTATTAAATTGGCTTGTATTGTATATGATTGGATCTTTCCTATGTTTTAAAAGCTTTGATTATGTTAAAAGGTATTCTGTTCACCTTGCTTCTATGATAAATGTGTTATAATCTTCAAAGAAATGGAAACTTTTTTTTTTTTTGAAACAGAGTCTCACTCCAGGATGGTCCTGAACTGACTATGGAGCCCAGGCTGACCTCAAACTAATGGCAGTGCCCCTGCCTCAGCCTCCCCTGTGCTAGGATTACAGGCCTGCACCACTACACCCAGTTTATGTGGTCCTGGGGAATTGGACCCAGGGGCTTTGAGCTTGCTAGATAAGCACTTTAATCACTGAGTTAATCCTCCACCCCAAAGAAATGATAACTTTTAGACTTATATTTTTCCTATTGTGAGTGAGTGTATTGCTAAAACATTTCATAGAAACAACGAATATAGCAAAAATATATTCCCATATAGTTCTCTAGTAGTTATCACACCTTCCGTTGGTCTTATATCATTTAATTCTCTTTAAAAGATAAGCGGTGAAATTAATCTGTAGAGAACAAACAATGCCAACATGATCCTATGA
>PVKB01005172.1:0-65337 GCA_004027205.1 Ctenodactylus gundi
CCAGGGATCACAAAAACAATGCCCAAAACACCACCACTTCAGGAGGGGTGTTCTACCACAGTGAGGCCCCACAGAGGAGGGGCTGCAGAGACACTGCCATACGGCTTCTGGCACACTTGGAACCTGGCCACTCTGGTGCTGAATTGGTGACCATCACAGGCACTGACCACTACCTGCCAGGGCACAGAAGCCGTAGGCTAAGAGGAATGCTCCTTTAAAAATTGCCATGAAAGCACCCTAAAGCGGGGGTCCCTAAGCCCCAGGGCCAGAGAGACCTGAGCAGGGCCCTGGCCTTGGAAGGGCAGGACCGCCAACAGAGGAGCAGGAAGTGCCAGTGAGGAAAGCCCCACCTCCTGTCTGCCCCCTCCTATCAGGTTTTAATGCCACTGCTGATTGAAAGGGAGCAGGGCTTTGCTCCCGTCCTGCCGCTGCTCGCCATCTTCAAGTTTCCCTCCAGCAACTTACTGGATAACAAGCGACACCCCACCCCTTTCCTCCTTGGGAGAACAGTCCTCAACTGAGCCTGTCTCTGTTGGGGACCACGGCCCCAAGGGACAATGGTGTGGCAGTAAGTGGTTAGGAAAAGGGCACATGCTACTTGCCAACGTATCCAGCATCTCAGAAAACAGCTCCTTGCCAGCCGAGTCAAAAATGAACAGCTCCTGGAATCAGAAAAGCATGTTCCAGCACAGAGTGACACACCCTGGCCGCTGGTCCCCGCTGTCACTCTGCTCACGTGGCCTGGGCTCTGGGGCCTTTGGGGCCACATGTGGGAGTCTGTGTGCACGCGCTTTTCCTCACACACTATCTTTCCTGGACGTGGAGGAGGGAGGGAGCCTGGAGTCCCTGTGGGCAGCACCGAGCCCCACCCTGCCAGCTGGATCTGTGCCCAGCGTAACCTCGCCCAACCCCCAACCCCAAGTGCAAAGATGACCAGGAGCAGGCTGACTTCCCACCTGGCGGAACAGAATGTGGCACAGGCTGACAAGCGTTCTGCTTTCCAAAAGGTCACTCTGCACTTTGTTAACCAAATTGATTTTCAAATCTTAAAACAATTCTTTTTAAAGGAGGTCACTGAGGAGGCCTGGAAAGGCACTCCAAGTAGGGCAGGCTGTCATCACACTGGGATGGCTAGGTGTGACTGGGACGGAGCACCAGATGTCCCTTCTCACCTGCCCAGCCTCCTGGGGCTCAGGTGGGAGTCCCAAATCCACGGTGCTGCCCCTGGAAGCCTCTTCGTGGTCTCGGGGTCCCCTTGCATCTCCCTGCTGCCTTCTGATCCCCGGCTCCTGCTTTCTCAACATCAGCGCCATCCTCTGTCCTGCAGGGTGGCCACTTACGTCCTTATCTTGGTCTTTCTTTTGTATCAGAGACTTGCAATGTTACACTTCCTCACAGCCCTATTTGAGAACCGGCCGACAGCTAACAAACCCTCTGACTTACTAAGGAGACACAAACTGAACATGCTGTGATTCCAGCTCATGACTGCTGGGATTCTCACACGGGATCCAGGTTAAGAACCTGACCCAAGCCTGGAGGCACTGGCCTGTAACCCCAGCACTCTGGGAAGCTGTGGCAGGAGGAGGCAAGTTTGAGGACAGCCTGGGCAACTTAGTGAGACAGTTTCAAAACCAATCATCATCACCATCACCACAAACCTTGCTCTGAGGCACTGAGTTCCTGGGCAAGGCCCATCTCCAGTTCCCTCCTGTTCTCCTCGGTCCTTCCTCAAGTACTTCCCATGTTTCCTGATTCCCTTCCCACGCCCAGAGGAATCTAGGCCCGGTCCTTGCACTGAACCCCTCCAGGGAAGGAGGTCCTGGACCCAATGGAATAGCCCATGTGGCCTCAGGTCCACGTCACCACTCACCACACTGTCACCTGTGTCAGGAACCGGCACCGTCTTCACCACCAAGTCCACCCCCGTCGTCTGCCAAGGAATGGGAGAACACGGTGTCAGAAGGCTCGTTGTGGGGCGAGGCAGGAGGACAGGATGGAGCCCTGTGTCCCTGCAGTGACATTCCTAGCCTATGGGTCTGTGCTCTGAGGAACTGGTTCTCAGCCTGCAGAAGCAAGAGGCCCTCTAGGGTCCCTACTCCCTGCCCCGAGCTAGCTGCTGCTGTGGGCACCAGTGGGCACTGGTCTGCATGCTCCACAGATGGCCCCTTATCGTGGCTGCTTGGGGCTGCTGCTGGGGGTTCTGCCAAGTCCCTTCCTCGGGGTCAGTGGTCAGCAGTCCCTTCCCTTTAAGCTGTGGCCAGGTCTAGACCTCCAGCTCACCAGGGTGTAGTTTTTCTGGAAGTGAGCCCCATCGCTGCGGAAGATCTGTGCCAGGGTGGTCTTACCCACGGCTGGGTCTCCTGAGATCAGAACAGAAGAAAAAACGGCTTCAGTCTTACCCAGACAGACAAGAATGCTATTCTAGAAACCAAATACTTCTGTGAGTTTTCAGAACCTGTGATGTCACAAGAAGAGCAGTGGGTCCATAAAACCCACTTTTAAAACTCCCAAGTGTTGGGCCCAGAGGCACAGGCCTATCATCCCAGGACCCTAGGAGACGGAGATGGGGGAGGGGGGACTACAAGTTCAAGTCCAGCCTGGACAACATAGCCTGTTAGCAAGACCCTGTCTCAAAATAAAAATAAAGACTGAACTAGGGATGAAGCTCAGTGTAAAAGTCCTGGGTTCAATCCCTGGAACCACAAAAACACAACATAACAACTCACAATAGTCATAGCACATTCTAATATGGCCAATAATTCTGTCCAAAGGAAAACCCGAAGGGAGGAGGTGAAGCAAGGTTCTGGGGGCATGGCCACTGAAGAGACACTATTTAGGCGAGGCAAACCCAGGCCAAAAATCCTGTTGCTTTCAAACTTGAGCTTACTGAAAGTTTTTTTTTTTTGAGATAGAGTCTCACTCTATAACCCAGGCTAGTCCTGAACTCACTGGTGGAGCCCAGGCTGGCCTTGAACTCATGGCAATCCTGCCTCAGCCTCATAAGTGCTAGAATTACATGTGTGCACCACCACACCTGGCTTTATGTGGTACTGGGGAATTAAACTCAGGGCCTGAGCTTGCACAGCAAGTACTTTAACCAATGTGCCATTCCTCCAGCCCTACTGGAAGCTTTGGCAGGGAAGACAAGTGATCAGCCTGCCTCAGCTGTAACACCTCACCTGGCTGCCCTGACCTAGACATCTGCCTGCATTCATGGGACACCAGGAGTCAGATGTCATGTTTGTACCCCATGATGTACTCCATCCTTCCCTCACTTGCGTGTTTGGGATGCAGATGGACCATCTTGGGAGGGTGTTGCCTTCTCCCGATTCTGCAACAGTCCTCTCTCCCTCCACACTGCCCCAGCCTCACCACTACAGCTTATCTTGGTTAGTCAATCACCCCAGAAATGCCAGAAGCTGGATCCTCATCTGGTATGGTAGCACATACCTGCAATCCCAACACTCTGGAAGGCTGAGGCAGGAGAATCACAGGTTTGAGCCCAGCCAAGGCAAATAGTTTAGTGTAAAGGCTAAGTCCAATTCCTAGCTTAAAAAAAAAAAAGGAAGAAAGAAAAAGGAACTAGCCAACCAAAACTACAGGTGTCTGTCACAGACCTGAATCTCCCGCAGGACTTCGGGGAGCAGGTCATCTGGGATCCCCCTTGCACGTAACCAAGGGTCCTGGGAGCACTCGGTGCCCACCTGTCATTGCTCCAGCCCTGCTGGACACCTGGCTGCCCTGCTTTCTTCTGCAGCACCCTGTCCACCTGGAGGGCCTCACACCAAGTGTCCCTCCCACCCACCATGGCGCGAACGCATGTGCCCTGCGTGCTCTCCCTCCTGACCCTCAGCGAGACCACCCGTGCCTGCGCCCAGCTGGCAGCCCTTGGAGCCCGGGCACCCCTGCTCCCCACTCCGTGGCCGCGGTTCTCTTCACTCAGCGTCTGCGTGGTCAGCCACTCTGCTCACGTCTCAGGTTGCTCCCCACCTGTAACGTTCCCCTGTGAGCAGCCTGTGTGACGACGTGCTGAATGTCACAGTACGCGTGGACTCAGGGTCTGCACGCTCCTCCTGCCACCGCTGCTTGGGGTCACGTGTGCTGCGCTCCCTCATGAGCCCGGTCACACCCATTCCTCCCTGTGCTATGCCCGCCCCTCCAGGGTCACCTCGGTGACAGATGAAGAAACAGAGGCTCACGAAACCTGTGACCGCCAGGGATTCTGGTATCTCCTGTATTTGCACTTTCTGGCATTGGAGATCTGTCTGACTTCCTTCCTTCCTTTTTTTTTTTCCTCCCCCAGTACTAGAAATTGAATTCCGGGCCTCCACATTGTTGTAACATCCCCAGCCATTTTTCTTCTGATTTTTTAAAAATTCTGAGACAGGGTTTTGCTAATTCACAAAGTTGTCCAAACTGGGCTTGACCTTGCAGTCCTCCTGCCTCAGCCCCGTAGACTGCTGAGATTCCAGGCACATACCACCACACCCAAGGTCAGAGGCCATCTCCAATCCACTTCAAATGCTGCCCCCACAGTGCCTCACCACGGCGAGCCCACCGGGACATGTGGGTACCTGCGGCCTGAACACCTACACTGGTCCCCCACCTGTTCCCGGCCCGTGGCTTTCCCTCCTTGGGCCATGCCTGTCACAAGGTCGTTCTCCAGCGGTCCTGCCTGCAGGCTCACCTTGCCCCCACGCCGGACAGGCAGTCACAGCAGGGTCCTGCCCGGTGACCTCGGCCAGGCGCTGCCCTAGTTCTCCTTGGCCCCCAGCCTCTGCCCATATTCCCCGTCCCCTGTGCCCACTCTCTGGGTGGCTCCTCCACTGGCTCACGCGGCCGCCCTGGCCAGGCTCCCTCTCATTTTCTGTTCCTTGCTCGTCTCCAGCCTGCACTTTCTGGCACTGCCCTGAGCTCGCGCCCACCCCCACGCGCTCTCCCTGCATGGCTGGCACGGGACTCTGCACACCCTGCTCCCTGGCCAGGGCTTCGGGCAGCTCTGCCCTCAGGAGCCAGAGAGAGATGGGAGGCTGGAGTGGAGGGATGGGAAGGACTTCTCCTCTGCTTCTCCTATCTCGGCGCCCTGGGACACGGCAGCTGGGCCCCAGTTCCAGGCTTCTTCCTTTTCAGTCCTTGGAACGGAACTCTGGGCCTCCCTGCAGGAGCCACACCCCCAGACCCTTTTTGTTCTCTCTCTTTTTTTTTTTTTTTTTAAGTTTGAGACAGGCCTTACTAAGTTGCCCAGAGTGGGCTTAAGCTCACAAACCTCCTAACTCAGCCTCCCTCTGGGCTGGTATTACAGGCCTGTGCCACCATGCCAGCCTCCCTGGCTTATTTTGGTGCACTGCTAGGTGGGCCCTGTCACACTCCCTGTGACAGTTCATCAGCCCATCTGCCCTGAGGGCTTCTTAGGAGAGCAGGAGAGCACTTCTGGGTGTGTGTGATGGCTGGGATCTGGAATCTTCTCCCAAAGCCTCAAGGGCTGGGAAATGTGATTAACTGTAGGGGTTACCTATGATTTCCTGTGCTGCTGAGAGGTGGGGCCTGGCCACATGGGATGGATCACGGGGGCTTGATCCAGAAGGGAAAGGAGGATCACTAGGGCCTGACCTGGAAGGATATGCCTTCTCACTACCTGCACCTCTTGTGTCTACAGTGTCCTGTCCTGCCATGCAGTGAACAGCTTCTCTCTGGCAAGCCCTTCCATCTCGACAGGCTGCCCACAATGGCCTAAGACCTCCTGAAACTGTGAGCTAAAATAAACCTTTCCTCACTGAAGTTGTGAGTGTGGGGTACTGTGTCTCAGTAATGAAAAAGTAACTGGGACTGCACGCCTGGGTGTGCCTGCAGGAGCCAGGGGCACCACCTGTGCCTGGCTCTCCCCCCACCCACCTGGCTCCTCTCCTGCTGTCCGCTTCCTCCACTCCATCCTAACAGTTCTGCCTTGTATCCAGCTGGATATGGATTGAAATTCCCAAACCACGAGCCAGTGCCAGCCTGTCCTATAAGTCCTGTGTATCTTATCATGGCAACAAGCAGCTGGCCAATACCCCCGTCACAGGCCCCAGCGTGGTGGGCAGGGGTCCTTGTCAGGGATCTGCACTCAGCTCCACCCCTCCCCAAGCTGGATCTCTAGGTTCTAATGACCCAACCCTCTTCCTTCGGTGCCCTGTTCCTTTTTACAGCCACTTGCCATGCCACCTCGGTGTCCCCGTGTCTCTTGGGTCTGCCAATTCCTGCCCTGCACCTTACTCCAAGTACTCACAGGTATACTGGAAGTCCTCACACAGGACCTCACAGAGTTCCAGTTTTCTCTGGGACCCTGATGGGGTGGCACTCAGCACCAAGACAGCTCTGGCTGCGGGGGGCTCTGAACTACTGGGACTGAACGCCTGAGGCACCACCAGGCAACGGCCCCCTGTGAAGACCTGCGTGCCAGCTCTGTGGGGTCTTCAGACTTCTGGCAGTTTCTAGGCCTCCCGCACCTGAGATGCAGCCCCGTTACTAAAATGTCCTTGTCACAACACCAAGTCCCTTTTGTTTTCTTGACCAGACCTTGAGAGAAAACACTTGCCCAGGAGCCCTCTCATCTTCTGTCCTCCATGCTGTGCCCGCCTGGCACAGCACGGACAGATGGACCTTGCCAGAATAGCGCATGTCTTCTCCTTCAACCCTTGTCCACGACTCTTCTCTCTACAGCCAACCCGCCTTCCGCCCCACCCCCCCAACTGTCCCCTGGCTTCTGCACTCCTGCTCCTCAGTCCCTCTTCAATCCCTCATGGTCACCTCCTTCTGACCCGAGTCCAAATCATGCCCTCCCTCTCCCGGCACTGCTCCGCTCGTTCCTTCTGATACAGCCTCAGAGGACAGCTCTCCCGCTTGCATCTTTGCCTGGTGGCTACGTCCATCACTGCTGGCAGTGGGGGAGCTGTCATCAGCACCATGCCCCTCAGACGCATGACGGTCATCCCCACATGCAGGGAGAGGCACAGTGTCATAGCACTTCAGGGAGGAGACGCGGGAGCCAGGCTCCAGCTGGATCCCCTAGCAACCAACCATGTGGCATCAGGCTAGTAACTGCATCTCTCTGTGCCTCAGTTGCCACGTCTGTAAAATAGGTTACTCATAGTGCCTCTTTCATGGAATCGTTCACAGGGAATTACTGAGCTAATATATAACATGCCTGACAGACAGTCAGTACTTTGTGTTTTTGAAGTAAATCAATTATAGATAAATATCAAGTGTGGTTTTCTCTCTTCCTCTGAACCAGAACACATATTAGCTGGGCCTCAATGCATTTTTCTAGACTCTGGTCCTCAAAGAAAATCTGATTCATGGCTGTGGCATTATAGGTCTTCTCCTACATCTCAGCTCTCCCTGGCATGTGGTGCTGGGTGAATTCACTTGGGTTCCCACACATGTCACATGGGGACTCACAAGTAGTAGCTGCTCAATAAACATCTGCAGAGCGACTGGACTCTTAAGGTGGTCCTCAGTGAGTGGGTAAGTGCGAGACAACATGTGCCTACGGGTGCGTGCGTGCGTGTGTGTGTGTGTGTGTGTGTGTGTGTGTGCACAGGAGTTTCACACATGGTTACAGAATAATAATTTAGAGGTGATTGCCACAGTGGGCTCAGGTCTTTTGGTCCCTGGAAACTTCTGAAGGAGCTGCCCCAGAGGCCTACGCAGGAGGCTGCAGGATGAGCACCAAGCTGGTGCAATGCTGCAACCAGGAGGAACAAGAGCCTGAGAGAGCAGGGGTAGAGAAGGGCAATGAGACCAAGCTCTGGGGACAGCACAGCCGGGGCTGAGAACAAAGTTCCACCATCAGACCACTGGGGCCTGGGTCACAGAGGCCAGTGTCCTCACCCCTCTGGGCCACATTCACAACATCTGTAAATGAGGAGAGTGACACCAAGCCCACAGTGACACTGTGGGGACTCCCAGGACCAGAGTGGCAGGGCAGGTGTATTGCTGACACCCCCAAGTGTTCCAGAACCTAGCACCATGAGGAGAGCTAAATGCAAAAGGCAGATGAGGAAGAAGTGAAGCCCATTTTAAGCAGAAATCTAACTTTAGAAAATGAAAATGTTCTCACTGCACCCACGAGGGAACTGAAAGAAAAGAAAAGCTCTGTCCAAGATAACACAGCGGCAAGAGGAACAGCCAAGATTATCTTTGTTACACAATACTGCCTCTCCTGGCACTCTGGAAAGTGGAGACTCTCTCAAGAATCACTCATTTCTCTTGCTCCAGTAGGATCAGAGCTACTACTATCAGTCATTTTTCTGTATGGCCCTTGTACTTTCAAATTAGAAAAGCCATTTAAAAATAAAAAACTATCGCCAAACTGGGTGTGGTAGCTACATACCCGTAATCCCAGCATTCAGGGAGGCAGAGGCAGGAGGATTTCAATTTTGAATACACTCTGGGCAATTTAGCAAGATTCTGTCTCAAAACGAAAAGGCTGGGGATGTAGCTCAGTGTACAGGCCCTCGCTTTAATCCCCAGCACTGCAAAAACACACATAAAGTATCATTTATTTTCTGTGGGGAAGGGAGGAATAAAAAGAAATCATTTCCCCCCCCCCCCAAATATAATTTCTTACCATTTCTTTCATGAGCTGGTCAGGGAAGCCCAGAAAAGTCATAAGTTTCGACAGTAACCCAAGGTAAGGGCTTGGGAGTCTGGCAGAATTCCGAGTGCAAATCCTGTATGTGACCTTCCCTGGGGGTACAACATCTCAGTGACTCAGTAAGATCAGGACAATACAGACCCTACCCCATTGTGCTACAGCGTGCTAAGGTATGAGGATTTTTTTTTTTTTTTTTTTTTTTTTTTTTAGGACTGAATCTCTTTCTCTTGTCCAGGCTGGTCTTGAATTCACTATGCAGCCCAGGTCAGGCTCTACCTCACAGCAATCCTCCTGCTTCAGTGTCCTGAGTGCTGGGATTATACAAGCAGACAATCATGCCTGACTCATTTTTATGTTGTGCTGGGGAATCAAACCCAGGATCTTGTGCATGTCAGGCAAGCACTTTAACCACTGAGCTATGCCCTCAGCTCCCATGAGAGAACGAAATGAAATACAGGCATGCTATAAAGGTTCAGTGAAATACGTATGTGTCCTGCAGTCACAGCTCTACAGCACGGGTCCCACTGCTGATGTGAATGCCACTGAGTCAGTGAACCCATAAGTATTTACTGAGCACCTACTAGGCTTCAGGCATTGTTGCGTGTGTGTTGGGGAGGTGTTAGTCAACAAAGCAAAGATCCTTGCCTTCAGGGAGACTCATCCTTTCCGTCTTCCTGAGACTGGGCAGCACAAGAATCTCGGGTCACTTTCCTCCTCTAACTGTGTCCTGTCCTTATACTCTCCTGCCCACCACGAAAAACTCCCATAAGTCCACCAAAGTCACTGATGCCTACTTTTGGGGTCCCGGCAAGTGGTTTTCCTGAAGCACTTAGCGTACACTTAGCCTAATTTTTAGAAAATCTTGTCTCAAGGGCACAGTTCAAACTGGTGGTCTTAGAGTGTGACAGGAGGCAGAGAGTTCTGGTTCCCTTCCCCCACCGTCACTGATCATGGAATTTTCTCTAGCAGATATTGCAGCGGCTCCTCACTGGAAGAGAGGCAGGGGAAAAGGACGGAGTTTATTCGGTAAGATGCTCCGCACTCTGGCGACCCCTGCGCTGTACGCAAGCGCAAGTTTTCATACTCACCTGCCAGGATGCATTTGGCTGCCAGCTTCACCATGGTAACCAACCACTACCACAGACCACGGGGGGAAGCAGCTGCTACGCAGGTTGGTGGGTGGGCTCTGCGGCCTTGTCCGGCCGGGCTGGGGAGGTGGGGGGCCGATCCCCAGAGTCCCGGCGGTGGGGCTGGGACTCACCGGGGTCCCGATCTCCGGGCAGGGCTGGGGCGGATGTTAGCCACTAGGGTGGGAGGGACCAGAAGCGCTCCCGATGGGGCCCAGCTCAACACCACGGAGGTAGCCTGGAAAAGTGCGAGCGGGACGCCTCGGGCCCAGCCCTCAACCCAGCGCCTGGCAGCGAGGTCAGGAAGCAGCAGCCCTACGGCCCGAGAGAACCAAGCGCCGCGCCAAACGCCAGCGCCCAGCAACCATTGCCCGCGGCTCCTCCTTCTTGTCCTCCTCGCTGACCCTCGATTGGCTGCAACCAAAAGCTCCCACCCCCGAAGACTCCTGAAGATCCAATAGGGGGAAGGGGCGGGGACAATAGTTCTTCCTCGCGAGACAATTCGTAGAAATATCTGCTCTTTACTGTCACTCCCGTTGACTAGCTGTCAATCAGTGCCGTCGCCCGCCCCAACTCCCGCGGAGCATCTCGGGAGAAGCAGTTCATCCTCAGGTAGGCCAGAGGCGGTGGTAAAAGAAGTTTTCTGATTGGCCAGAGTCTGGCTTGGCCGGTCTTCGAGGATTTGCCGCATTCCCTACCCTCCCGGAAGCGGATTCGCCCGCGCCGGGACCAGGCAGGTCGGCTTCGGCCGCGGGAACTGGCGCCTGCGCGGTAGAGTAACCTGCGCGGATCTGCGTGCTGGCGGGCGTTGTTTCCCGCTTACCCACGTTGCGCGGAGCGACGTCTCAGTTTTTAAAAAGCCCAAACATGTTATGCGTTGTAAAATCTGAAATGGGGTGGAAGAGGGGAGGGGAGAGCTCGAAATCTATTGAGTCCCGAAGCGCATTTGGGAACGAGAAGCTCTGGCCTGTCGCGCGGTAGCGTGGCCTGTGACGGTGGGGAAAGGCAGGCGGCGGGGTGCTCACCGTACACAAACGATCGCGTTGCAGGAGAAGATGGCTAACCTCGCTGAGTGCGGCCATGCTCTGACACAGCACGTGGGGCCGCACGCGCATGTGCAGTGTTTTATTTTTTAATGTTACTGTGTATCAGCTAAAAATAAATTTAAATTACAAAACAAAAACCTAAACTGTGACAGTGATATCTTTGAACAGAAGGGACACAGACGAAGGGAACGGCTGCACTCAGGGACCTCAAGTGGCACAGGCCTCTTCTGTGCGCTTCTCCCTTGTGAAGTGGAGAACGCAGCTTGAATCTCATCCTCCAGGAAAGTGTACCAGGAGGACATTAGCCCTCCTGCAGGAAGCCCCCTCATCCCACCTTCTGGGGTGCCCCGCTATCAGGTAGCCAGAGATAAATGGCTGTTATCTCCCTGGTCTCTGCTAGGCTCTTCTTCAGGGTCTGGTAGGGTGTTTGTAATCCCAGCACTTGGGGAGGCTGAAGCAGGAAGATCAAAAACTTGAGCCCAGCCTGGGCAACTTATCAACTTAATGAGGCCCTGTCTCAAAATCAAAAACAAAAACAGGCTGGGGATGTAGTTCAGTGTGAAGGCATCCCTAGTACCACTTAAAGTAAATACTAAGTGAATATATAGGCCCAGTAGAGCCTGCGTGGCAGGAGGTGGGGTGAGAGAGTGGGCATGTAAACTCCCGGGGCACGAGGCTCAGGACACAGGACACAGGAGGGCTGCACCAGGCAGCAGCAGATGATGCTTGAGAGAAAACTAACCTGGGCAGATCCGATTTATTGTTGCCATCCAAGACTAGCCACATGCAGCCCTGTTGTCAATCTTGCAGAGCCCCAGGACTTCCGGACCCCACAGCAGACCCTGGCAAAGATGTCCACCCCAAGGAGCGGCATCCCCTGTGCGACAGATACCGCGATGTGTGCCTATCCTTGATGCTCTGTCCTAGGGTGGATGCCACCTTTGTGCAGTGGGGTGCAGGGGCTTGCAGGGGCTCATGCACATGCACATGCACATGTGCACTCTCTCTCTGGGAATGGTGTGAAGATTTCAGTAAATCAGTGCCAACTGGCATGTTCTTCCCCAGAATTCCATCTCTAGTATGTTGGTGAAGTCCTACCTCTCCTTCATTGCCTGTCCGTTTTTCTCTGGTGACACACCCCGCAGGTCCATCTGCGACACCCAGGCTAACAGCTGATTTCTGACCCTTCTCTGCTGCCCACCTTCTGCCAAGGCGGCCTATTTGCTGTGGTGACCCTGAGACTCACAGAGGGACCCCGTGAGTGAGCTGCCCTCCCCAGCTGGTTATGTGGGGCTGACACTCGGGACACACACCGGAGCAGCAGCGCCCCTCCTCTGAAAGGCGAGCACAAACACCTCTGTCGCGGGGCTGCTTCTCCCGTGACGTGCTCACTCCCCGACATGCTGCACGGCTACTCTGTGATCTCAGTGCCATTGCTGGGGCATTTTGAGTCTTTCCAGAGAGATGAAAAATAATAGTGAACTTTCCCCCACTCCCACTGCCCCAAGGGTATGTGTGTGTGTGTGTGTGTGTGTACACTAGGGACAGAACCCAGGACCTTCACTGAGCTATATCACAAGGAGCTTAGAGGGCTCCTGACCATTCCCTGTGCCCTCCTCCACCAGCCGCTCCCACAGCCCCAGCTGGTATCTGTTGAGCACACACTGCATGCCAGCCTTCTTCTAGCAGTGGGTAAGGATTAATTAATCCAAGAGTCATGTCCACATTTGATATTCACAACAACCCCCCGGGGCTTGTCTACTCCCCCTAATTGATAGATGGGGACTGAGGCCCAACTGGGGTTTTAAGTCAGTTGCCCAGCAAGGCTGGGATTTAAACACCAGGGTTCTGTCAACCCCCAGGTCCCACAGGGTCCCCTCCTGTCTCTGCCACCTCCCACGGCTCTTCCAAGAGAGCAAATATTTAGTGAGCTCCTCACAGTAATAACTCATGCCAACTGAGCGTTACATGCCAGGCATGTGCCCAGCACTTCACAGCCCCGCTCTGCTTTGATGGCAGGACTGGGAAGTGGGGACTGCCATTACTTTAATTGAACAGGCAAGAAAACGGAGGGCCAGGGAGAGCCCAAGGTCATGAAACCAGTCCTCCAGAACCAGAGCAGATCCAGCCTAGGGCCTCTAGCCTCTTGGGAGTAGTGTGTTCTCCATTTCGGTTTGGTTATGTTTTCATTTTATTTATTTGGAGCTCCCAGGGAAGAGGACAGGGTCTGTGCCTCAGCTTCTAGAATGCGGGAATGGGACCCTAGGGAGGGTTACAGGTCTTTTCCCTCTTTTGGGGTGAGGCACCAGCATGGAGCCCAGGGCCTTTGCACTGCCGTATGTCCCCAGCCCTTTCTGCTTCTTCTGTTGAGACAAGGCTTTGCTAAGTTAAGAAGTTGCGCAGGCTGGGCTTGAACTTGTGATGGGTCTGCCTCACCCTCTCAGAATTCTTGGGTTATAGGCCTTTGCCACCAATGTCGGGCTGGTTCCTGCTCTTGTTTTAGAGGAGTCAGGAATCTGGGTTGCAGTGTGAATCCTCTGACCTTTAATAGGTCTTGTTGATGACCTTAAAACGCAGCAGCTGCAGAAGAGCCCTCTGCTGGCTAGTACTGGGACTGTCTTTCAGTTACCTCTGGTCAAAAAAAAGAAGACACATGCGAGGACCAATGATTGGGACCTGAGTGGACACACAATCCCGGTACTTGGAGGAGGCCTCCTCAGCCAGGGTGAGTGGTGGTGGAGGAGCCGGGGAGAATCGGGAAGGAGAACCTTGGGAAATAGGTAGGGATTTATGAGGCGGGCACAGAAAGCCACACTGGGCAAGTGGGCAGCCCAAACAGGGGTGCGGAGGGGCAGGAGCACACCCAGGGTGGGATGGGGGAGACGGGCCTGGCCGGCAAGCTCTGTTCTCCTTGGAGCCAACCGTAGGGCAGAGTGGCCGAAGTAGGCAAGGCGAGGCACAGAGTCCTTTGAAAAATTAATTTGAGAAATATTTGTATTGAGCGCTTACGAAGCAGTAGGATTAGCACTGAGCCCAAGGAAAGGCGGGTAATGCAGCCATGCCTCCCATGACCGTGTACTTAGTAAGCCTGCAAAGGGAGGAAGCGGGCAAAGGAAGAACAAATTTCCTGGGCCATGACCCCGGAAGCAGCACGCAGCCCCACCAGAAGTTGTTAGAGATGCAACTTCCTAGGTCCCTCTGCAGAGCAACCCATGCTCTGTGGCTTCATGAGGCCTCCTTGTGGCTCAGATGTCCATTCATCTTTGAGAACATGCTCTTAGCTGGTGCCTAGGTGCTCCTGTATCTACTATACCTGGCCATTTCACTGTTTCTCCAAATGCTTGAGAGCATTCCTACCTTAGGGCCTTTGCACTCACTGTCCCCAGCATGGCTGAAGGACTCTTTTCTTCATGACTGTCAGATCTCTGTTGAAGCAGTGTGTCCCCAGAGAAGCCTTTCCAAGCGTCCAATTTAAAAGATCTCCCTCGACCTGTCAGGCATAATCTTGGCCTGCTTTACCTTCTTCCTAGCCCTTACTGAGACGACAGCCCAGGTTTGTCTGCACCGTATCTGCCTCCCTTCGCCAGAAGGTTAGGTCTCATGAGGATTGAGAGCTGACCCCTTTAGCCCTCACCTGGCGCCGAGGCCAGTGCCTGGTGTGGGGAGCTACTCAGTGGCTACATCTGAATGGGTCACGGGCTTGCCCTTCTGGTCACTCTTTCCTTCCTTCCTTTCTTCAGCTGGCACCCATGGAACCTTGGTCCTCACACAGAAAATGGACAGTCCTCTGGAGGATGCCTGCCCGTGGGTCCTCTCCCACCCCTGTTCTTCAGCCCTAGCTAGACCTGGCTGCTTCGAGGAGCGGGAAGGGTTAGCGCTGCTTCTCAAAGTCAGACATCGGGCAGGCAGAGGCTGACCAGCTCCTCCCGGGCTGTTCCATCATCCTGGGCTGAACGCCTCTGACATTCCTGACAGCAGCATGTCCTGAGCGTCTGCGCTGCAGCCCGGTACCAGTGCCAGCTGCAGTGTCCCATGCTCTGCTTGGAGCCTGGGCTGAGCGTGCCCGTGGTGGGGCCTGCACCCCGCCATCACTGCACAGTGACAGCTGGGTTCCCCTGCCCGGGCTGTATCCACGCCCTGGCACTTGGGGGGCACAGCGGAGGGACTGTGGGGAGGAACACCAAGCACTTGGCTTGGGTTCCAGCGCCTTGCTGCTATTTGGGAGTTTATAGTTCTTTATGGTGTGCATCAGTGTTGGATGGACGGGCCTGAGCCTTATGGGATGTCTGGTAGCACTGGCCGCTGCCCAGTGGATACAAGAATGACCCACCTGGTTGAGATCACAAAAAGAGTCTCCAGACATTGAGAAAAGTCCCCCGGCGTGGGGGAGAAAATTTTCCGCGGATGAGAACCACTGAAAAGGACACCGATTTAAAAGTGAACCCCAGGAGGCCTGGGTCCCTCGCCACGTCCCACCCTGCTGCCTGCGCGGAAGGGTGCAGATGCGCGACCTCCCACCCCCGCGTGGGTCTGAGCAGGCTTGAGGAGTGTGCGTCCTGGGAGCACCGGCCCCGCCACGCCACCAGCCTGGGTCACCGCTTGTCCCCAGAGATGCGCAGGGCAGGGTGCTCGCCTCGATCCCTTCCGAGGCAGCGTCGCACTGGCGCAGTATGTCCGCGGCGGTGGTCTTTCCTGCTCGTTTCCCTCCCCCGAGTGGGCCTGGCTGCTTAGGGCCCGCTGTCTCAGCGCGGGACTCAGGTGCTCTGCCCGGATCGCCACGCGCCAGTTCGGCCAGCAGGGGGCAGCCGCCGCCAGGGAACGCCGGAACTCGGGGTGGGCACGGAGCTCAGCGGACCGCGCCTGCACCTGAGCCTGCTCCCGGCGTGGGGACCCCACGACGGCCCGGCGTCCTGGATGGATCTCTGTCCCCTGGTCCTCCCAGCAGCTGGCTTCCGCTGATTTCGAGCATGTCACTGGTAACTCTGTCACTCTTGGAAACTGAGACAGCCAGATGGCAAATTCAAGCCAGCCCGGGCAACCTAGCAACTTGGCGAGACCCTGTCACCATATCAAAACCCCCCAAAGTGCTGGGATGTAGCTCCGTGCAAAGGCCCTGGGTTTGATCCCCAGTATGGTGGAAAAAAGAAAAAACACAAGATTGTGAAACAATAATGTTCTGCTAAGAGTGAAAATATTTTTTTAAATATCCATAGAGATAGAGAGTACCCCCTCCCACCCCTAACCCCAGGCGCCTGCGGTTCCCACGCTGGGAGAAGCGGGGGCACTATCAGGTTTCAAACTCATCTGATGACTTAAAGACCCATCCTCCTGGGCTGGAGGGATCGCACACCGGTTAATGCACTTGCCTGGCAAGCACAAGGCCCCAAGTTCGCTTCACCAGCATCACATAAAGCTGGTGAAAGACTTTCAAATTCCACAAGTACGACCTTCCTTGGGAAGTGGGGAAAGAGTTTTGGGATGGGCACAGCGGGTGCTGAATTGTGGCACACAGTCCCTCAAAGTCATCTAAGGCTTGGTGACCCCAGGTGGCACTAAGGTGGGGGTGCTAATGACCCCCCCCCCATGCGTGGAAAATAGTCTTCCATCTAACTGATCCCTGGTGGCAGAAAGGTCGGGGACCACGGCTCTAACCTATACCCCTGGTTCCTATTATAGCCATGTCCATCTTCCAGAGGAGGAAACTGAGGCACAATGGCATGAATTAAATGATATGTTGACACCACATGGGTAGGAACGAGCAAGCCTGCGGTCTCAGCTCAAGTCTCCCTCTCAATCTACCTCCCCGGTGAGGGGTGTGGTGGCCTCAGGAGACCTCACGCGCTTTGCGAAGCCTCTGCTTTCTTATCTGTAAAGTGGGCTAAGGATAAGACCTGCCACAAGCGCAGGGAGAGTGCTTGGCACAGCAGCACAGTGAACCCCGCACAGGTGTTGCCCAGGTTGTGACTCTAGGGTGGCCTGTTACCCAGTAAACGAGTGGATGAATGAACACAGCAACGAGTGAGTGGCCAGGTGGCTTTCCTCGCAAAGGAATTGGAGACGGAGGGCAGTTTTCCCCAGAGAGAAATAAAGCGCCGAGCGGAGCAACCCAACGCATAGGAGAATCAGGACTGTTTCCTGGCGGTATTCACACCCTTGAAGGATGCTCTCTGAGGCTGGGAGAGGCCGGCCCCCACGGCCCCTCGGCAGTGCCAGCCAGGGGGCAGTGTGTGATGATTATGCAAGACACCTTCCAATCATTGACCTCAGACATGGCGGAGACAGAGCGGCCAGAGAGAGGAGCAGGCTTTGCATGGGCACGCGTCCAGCTGGGCACCACAGGCGCTGTGCTGAACACAGAATAGACATTTGCTTCCAGGGTGATGTGGGAGCCTGGATGGGCAGCAAGCGTGGGCACGCTGGGCCACACTGCTTCCAAGCTGGGAAGGCCTGGCTACGGCTCCTTTGTGTCACCAAGTTGGATAGATATCTGGGCTGCTGGGCCTGTAAGAGGTGGTCAAAGACACTGAGAATGTTTAAACTAAAAAAAAATGATTACAGTAAAAAACACATAACCAAGTAGGATGGGATAAGTGTGCTTGATTTGAGGGGAAGAGCTCTGAGAGAGGTTTGAGCACATGGGTCTTTTATTGTGATAAATTTTTCACCTGCTGCCTGGAGGCGGTCAGCTGGGAGGGGTGGGCCACCGAGGCAGTGGCCTGGAGACACATGCTGAGGGCTGTCCTTCTCCCAGGCCTGGAGCCTGCCCTGCCAGGATGTGAGAATCTGCCCTCCGCCCGACTCCTCCCGGTGCCACCTCGGCCAGTGCCCATGAATGGACAGGACCTCTGGACTATGAGCTAGAAGCCTTTCCTCCCTGAAGTTGTGGGTGTTGTGGCTTGTGACTCGAGAAAGTGACTGACACACGGCGCCACCTCCCGATCTCTAAATAAACCTGGACACTGCTGGAACCTTCCTGGGCTGGTGGGGTGGGAAGCTGACCAGAGAGGCTTCGGGGAGCCCCCGGGGTGACAGGAGAGCCAGCATCCCAAGATGCCCAGAGGGGTCCGGCACAGGAGGTGCTCACGAGACACTTGTCATGTGCAAATTGTCCAAATTGAAAAGGAGTCACTTGTGTCAACCCAAAATAACAAAACGAAGCCGGGAGATCATGGGGAAGGGTTGGCAGCAGCTGTCACTGACAAGTCTGTGGGGACCACAGCGCCACACCAAGGACACTGCAGCCTTGTCTAAAAAGTGCGTCCACTGTGATATCTGCCAGCAATGGCCCGCCCCACCTGGCATGATGTCACCCTGGTTCTCATAGCTGCAGCCAGAGGTTAATGTCTTGGTCTATCTGATGTGATCCTCTTCGGGGTTCTCCTGTAGGACCTTCTGCCCCGCTGCTGCTTTGACCCTGCCCTTCCCGGGCTGGGGATGCAGTGATCACCCCGCAGCATTGCAATATACCCATTCTACTTCCTTTTCTTTTTTTTTCTCTTGTGCTTTTCTTCCTTGACAGTTAAATAAATATAAACTTTTTTTTTTTTAACCTGGATATCAGCCAGGGCCTTCCCACTAAGCTACATCCCCAGTTCTTTCTCATTTTGACTTTGAGGCAGGGTCTCACTAAGAGGCCAGGTTGCCACAGCTGGTGTCCAACTTGTGATCCTCCTGCCTCTGCCTCCCAGAGTGCTGGGATTACAGGCTGAACTACAGATCTATACCGCGGGGCCTGGCTTCAATTTTTATTTTCTTTTTCTCTTTCTTTCTTTTTTTGCAGGTCGTGAAGAGAATATTGAGAAAATTATAGAAGGGGAAAGAGGATTGAAAAGAAAAGAAAGAGGGAAATCCCACTAGCTGGAAGGGAACCCAGAAATGTGGACTGCCCCTCATTATTTTTTTATTTAAAAAAAGCTGCAGTTTTGCACAAGTAACGTGGCGTCTCTGAGCGTCCCTTCCTTGTCCTCGGTGAACTGAGACCTTCTTTCCTTGGGCAGTGGTGGTGTGGGTTGTAGATGAAGTCTTAAGTCTGTTCCAGCTGCTGTAACAAAACACTTTTGCCTGAGTAATTAACAAGGGAAGGGAAATATATTCACAACAGCGGAGATTGTATTGTTCACAGTTTCAGAGGCTGGTAAGTTCAAAATCAAGACGCCAGATGATTTGGGGTCTGTGAGGGTCCACTGGCTGCTTCATAGATGACCTTCACGTGGTGGGAGAGAGGGGCCAACCAGCCGCCTCTAGTCCCGTTCACCGGCAGGTGTCCCAGTGCTGAGGGTGCAGCCCTGAGGACCCCACCACTCCCGGGTCCCGCCTCTCAGTGCTCTTGAGCGGATGATTCGATTTTAATGCATAAATGTTGGAGGCCACATCAGATTGTCCTACAAAGTGTATGGCGCGTAGTCGGTGCTCCAAAGAGCAAGAGGCCTCTTGGAAGCGCAGCTCCGCACAGCCCCTGCCTGTGGCTGGGAGGAGCGTCCTGGCCCACGCTGTCTCTGTCCTCCTCCCAGAGAGCCTCTGTTCCTTTTGTTCGGATGCCCTGGCTCTTCCTGCCCGGCACTACCTGCTGGCTCTGGGGCAAGCCCGAGGTCACTTGCCACTCTGCCAAGGAGGCTGCAGAAGGGTGGGCTGAGGAGCTCCTCCTCCCAGCCCCAGCTGTCCCCAACACCCATCCCTCCTGGCCCAGGCAGAAGGGGAGGAGATACTGAGGCTCCTCCCAGCCTGCAAGGAAAGGAAAGCAGCCTGAGCTGCTCCAAACTGTGACCTTGAGCAAGTCCCTGAAACCAGGGCCTCTGGGGTCCGTGGGCATCTTGATGTGCACCAGGCCTGGGATCTAGCAGGACACTCAACAACCAGCCCTGTGTCACAGGCTGACGTGGTCTCAGCAGGGGAGGGATGGGGATCGGCTGGGGTGATCACGACTACTACTTCTTCTTCTCCTACCTCTTCCTTTTTTCTTCCATTTCATGGGCAGGAGGAGATCAGGGGCTGGCCCTGAGTGATCGTTATGGTGTTTTTCGTGAGGGGACCAGGGCTCAGCCGGGGAGGAGGGACGAGGAGGGCAGGCAGGTGGGCCGGGGAGGGCCTGGGTGGTGAGGCTTTTCTTGCCGCCGGCAGGCTGGCTAGGTCTAGATTTGTATACATGGAGCTGCAGCAGCACAGCTTCAGGCCAGAGACACCGTGACTTGATCTACACCTTGGAAAGAGCAGAGGAGGGACAGGGAGGCCAGGAGACAGGAGCCCCCAGAGAGATGAGGGGGTCCCCAGCCTGTCAGAGCCCAGAAGGAACCAGGCTGTCTACACACGGGACGTAAAAATGTCTCACCTGAGTTACAGAGAGTGCGGCCAAGGTGGAGCCTTGCTTGAAGAGACATAGGCCCCAGCTGGAAGAGCCTCAGGAGGGATTTCGAGCCCACCACGTGGCTCTGGCCTTTCCTGGCTCTGCTCCATGATTGGGCTTGGATACGGTGGTGGCAGAGGGTGAGAGAGATGGGCCTGGTCAGTGCCAGGCACATTATTTTCAAAACAGGATCTTGGAGCCATTGTCTTGTGTCTTGCAAGAGGTCACAGGCCCCTCTTTGCCCCAAGCAGGCATTGCCCCATGAGGGCTGCCATCTGGAGTGACTTCAGAGGCCCAGAAGCCACTAAAGTCAGGTAGACAAAGCCAGGGTCCCTCGGGCCTGTGTGGTGTGTCCCCTTGCAGGGTCCTGAACAGGGTGGCACTCCTAGCTCTCCCACCCTAGCATGCCGCCTGTGCCCATGGGCTCAGCAATGGCTGTCGTTCCTTCTCTTGGCCCCACGATGGTGTCCACAATGGCCCCCAAGGGGCCTTCATGAAAATTTGGGCCTATGTGTGTCTTGGCTGTGTCTGGAGCACGTGTGCACAGCACTTCATGGCTGCCAGCAGGCGGCTGCCCACTTCCTAGTAGATCACATCTCCAGGCCATGCCCACTTCCTCTAAGTCACACCTACTTCTAGGCCACGCCCACTTCTAGGCTATGCCCACTCCCACTGCTAGGCTATTGCTTTTTTTTTTTTTTTGGTGTGTGTGCATGTATGTGTGTGCTTTGAGACTAAGTCTTGCTGTATAGTCCAGGCTGGTGCTGAGCTCATAGGCTATTCCTACTTGGAGGTCATAACTATTCTCAGGGCCAGGCCACGCCCATTTATAGACCACACCCATCCCCTGCTAGGTCCCGCCCACTCCCTGCTGCTCACCTGTGCCTTCAGTGTAAACCCAGACCCGCACATATCCACAGTGCAGCTCTTTGGGGCTTGCTGTGGCTTCAGATCAGTTCCCTGTTTTGAACCCAAGTCCCCTCCAGGCCAGGGCCTCCTTGCTTTGCGTGGCTACCACCCCAGAAAGCAGCGCCCTGTCACTAGAGCCCAGAGGTAGGGGCTGGTGGCAGTTGTGGGTATGGAACTGGGACCCCCACTGCAGGAACTCTGCGGTGACCCCTCCCGAGGCCACAGCCTCCAGCACACTCTCCCCTCTTGGGACAGTCTTTCTGCTGGCATCCCCCCTCTCAACGTCCGCAGCTGGGGGTGACCTAGAGCGGCCCCATCAGCCACCTCCCACCACTCTGCCTGTCAGGGAGGGACGCAAGTGCTGGGGAGACTTTTCAGGTTACAGTCCTGGTTCCTCCTCCCCTTGGATGCTGGGTGACCTTGGGCAAACACCTAAATTCTCCGAGGCTAAAATCCTCTCCTGTGCCGGGGGTGGGAGGAAGGTGGGGGGTGGGGGGGGAGCCGTATGCACTCCACAGGACTGTCCTGTGGCTGGCATCCTGTGAAGGGCTTGAAAAACTTGGCTGTTACTAGCGGGACTAAGTTTGAGGCCTTGGGATGGCGGGGCAATGGTGAAAGCACCCCTCTTTCTGAGCTGCTGGAGGGGTCTTGACATCAGGAGAGGGGAGCCTGCCTCGCACTGAATCCAGCACACATAACGCAGGGATCAGAGGCAGGAGAGGGGGACAGGGTTCTGTTGTATTGCCATGTCCCTTGGTCAGCTGTTCCTGAAGCTGACAGTGTCTACAAGCAGGCCAAGCAATTCTTTCTGTCCTTCTTGGTCACTTAGAACCAGCTGCCTGCCATTGGTAACAAAGGACTCTACCGGGCACCTATCCACAGACCTACGCTCACGTGCCAGCCCCAACGAGTCCAGGCCGTATGGGCTTGGAGATGTCGCTTCCCCAAGACCTTGTTTCTGCATCTGTGGAATGGGTGTGCTGTGGCCTCCCTTGGGCGTAGTTACAAGGATTGAATGGGTAACTCCCGAGGAGAGCCAGCTTGGCCTGGAAAGCTGAGGGACTCAGGAAATCCCCTGTATTATATCTGTTTGGCCTAAATCTAGCCCCCCACCAGCATCCACTGGCCCGGGGCATCCAGAAAGTGCCCCCCTCCATCCCCTGGCCGGGGTCTCTCCGCAGCACCCACGTGGGCAGGTCCGATTGGTACAGCCTTTATTGTGTCTCCAGCATTTCCCAGAAGAATGGTGTCATTCAAGGGCCGCGGGGGACAGGTGGAGTAAAAAATAACATAAACAAACTGAACAGAAGCGCAGGAGGGCAGCAGGAGGGGCTGAGATGGGGCATCCAGGATGGAGAAGCGGGGGGCCCGGGGCCATCGCCGCTTAGCTCTCAGACACCAGAGTGGAGAATTCTGCAAAGGAAGGACAAAGGCAGGTGAGTCAGAGGCAGGGGACACGGGGACAGCTGGGTTTGCCCTCAGGGCACAGTGGGGTGGCTCCCTTCTCTCTCTGTGTGCCCTGTCTTCTGCTGGGGCAGACTTAGCACCACAGAATGAGTATGCAAATACATGAATGGGTAAATGAATGTGTGAGTGAAGTGACAGAGAAAGAAAGCACAAGATTATTAATATTCATTATGGTAATGTTAGTGCCGAAAATGTTCCGGATGGCTGTCACGTGACTAACGCTGTTTCAGTCACATTATAGACAACATCTTGGTGTCTTGGTGGATGAAGTGATCACCCTATTTGCTTATTGTGGTGGCCATTTTACAGATGAGGAAAACCAAGATGCAAAGTTTAGCCATTTGCCTGGACTTCTCTGCTGCTCTTCTCCCAGAGATGAGAGAGGACAAGGAGTGTGCCACAGGTGCCACTCAGTGTCTCTGAGATGCCATGACCTAGACCTGGAAGGGAGCACGGGGCCTCAGGGTTGTCCCCATGGCCTCTAGAAAATGCAGTATCACGAGGTAGGGATGGGGAGTGGGGGCTCCAGGCTCCACCCCAGCCTATATGCTGGAAATTCATCCACTGAGGTAAACTCCTCCAACCCAGAATGTGCATGGAACATACACATAAAACCCCTCAGTGTGGCTCCTGACTTCTCCTCTCGGTCCCCGAGTTACAGGAAACATTATCGTCAGAGGGAGTACATAGGAGACTCTCCACGTTTCTGTTGACATTCTATAAGTCTAAAATTATTTTGCAATAAAAAGGTAAACAAATGAGCCAGGCGGGGTGGCACAGGCCTATAATCCTAGAACTCTGGGAGGCTGAGGCAGGAGGATCACATGTTCAAGCTCAGCCTGGGCAACTTAGAAACTTGGCAAGACCTTGGCTCAGGGGAAAACAATAAAATGGGCTGGGAATGGAGCTCTGTGCAAAAGCCTTGGTCCAATCATCGGTGCCCTCCCCACAGAAAGTCAGAACCGAGAAAACAACCAACCGGACACCTGCCACGTCACAGGGGAGGACCTGGCTCTGGCCCAGCAGGTGGAGGGACACACACCTGGGTCCTTGCCTTTCTGGGATATGACGTGGGCCTTGCCTAACTCTAGGTTGCTCCGGAAAGGAAAGTGTGACCTGGGTGCTGGAGGTGTGGATGGGTAGTCCAGCTGGGAGACCACAGGGGTCCCCTGGTCACCCCAGTCTCTCAGGCAGCATGGTAACTGAACGGCTCACATGGAACCCCAAAATAAGTAACAAAGTATCAGCTGAGCCCTGTGGTATTGGTCTTGTCATCCCAGAACCCTGGGAGGCTGAGGCAGGAAGATCTCAAATTTGAGCCTATCTCAGGCAATTTGGTGACTTAGTGTAACTCTGTCTCAAAATCAAAAATTAAAATGGGCTGGGGACATAGCTCAGTGTGAAGGGCCCTGAGCTCCTTCCCTAGTGCCACAAAATACCACTGTCAAGGAGTCCTCCCTAAGCCACACACTGAAGGTCACATCATCTCAACCAGGAGCCCCCGTGTGCCTTCAGTATCTGGAAGGGGCCAGTGGCCATCTGGACATGTGTTTGACTGTTAAGTTTCGCTCTTTGTGATGGGCATCACGGTCCCTCGCGTGGGCAGCGCTTCTCCGTCGCTTCTTTGAATCCTCATGAGACACAGCTCACCTGCATCTTGCAGATGGAGAAACTGAGGCCCAAGCAGTAAGTCGCTTGGCCATGGCCAAGGGCTATGTGTGCTCTCAGGATTCCTTCTCCACCCCTGAGACTCCTGACCTCCTCTGACCTGGGTGTAGGGTGATGCGGATATCAGCTCAAATATCGCCACTGCCACGGTCCTGTCACGTTAGTTCCCTCTTCTTCTCTGCTTCGTGGTACTTAGCACACTCTGGACATTTTACTTATGCACTTATTTATTTTAGCCAGTCTCCCCCTGCTAGAAGGGAGACTCTAGGAGGGCAGGGATGGCTGTGTCTCTGTCACTGGTCAGTCACCCCTCTCCCAGCAAGCCAACTGGCTTGGCCCAGGGCAGGAGCCCTTAAATGAGTGCCAAGTGAATAGATGGGTGGGTGGGTGAGTGGTTAGGTGTTCTGGTTCTTGGATCCTTAGGTTTCAACGACTGCTGATGTAACTGCACATGATTCTCAGCCCTGGAGGTGAGTAGGATGGTTCCCATGTTACGGGGGGGGGGGGGGGGGGGGGGGGGGGGGGGGGGGGGGGGGGGGGGGGGGGGGGGGGGGGGGGGAAACAGAGGTTGGGAAGGTGTGTCAGGGGCACGTGGGCCTCAGGAACGCCTCTCTATGTGCGAGGAGAGGCGTCCATGGCCCAGCTTCTGCATAAGCATGCCTTTGTCCAAGTCTGCCTGCTCCTTAAAGTGGCAGACTGACCAAAGTCAGCCTTGGCTGTCCTGGGCCACCAAGCTGCCCTGTCCTAAGGAACAGGAGGCCTGCGCTGGTCACCAAGAGGGGAGTTGGGCCTCGTGGCATCCCCTCAACCCTGCTTTGAGCTTTTTACTAGCCAGTTTGAAATTGGGCCTTTCAGAACAGTCCTCAGCAGAAGCCCCTCTGGGCACACCGGGCAGGCTTTGGTGCCACTGGTGTGAGGGGATTAAAAAAAAAAAAAAAACTCGTGGGACCTCCCCAGAGTGCAAAGCCAAGCACTGGGAGACACTTCGGGCCCTTGGGTTCCCACATGCCCCTAAGGGGGCCCTCAGCCCACCCTGGGAGCTGCTCTGAAGCAGCTGGGGTGTCATAACCTGGCCTAGCTTTTTGCAGCCGACTCAGGAGTCTAATTTTATCTATGAACTTTGCCCGGGGCCTTTGTAGACAAAGTGAGGGCAGGGGCCACAATCTTGTCCCTTTCCTGTCAGCCTGGGGCAAAGCTTTTAGGAACCTGCCAATTAATAGCTGTCCTCCAAAAGGCCTCTTCCTGAACATCCAGGTCTTGCCTTCAAGAAAAACAAATGGCAAACAAAAGCCTGGTAAAGCCGGGGTCAGCAGATGGACCGGAGGGTCCCGGGATGGGAGGTGGCGTGCCTAGAGGACAAGTTCCTGCCTGGGTCTACCATCTGCCAGTGTCCCAGGACACGTCACCTCGTCCTCTTAATCTTTCCCCCCTCTGTGAGGTGTCTGGTCTCCAGTGTCCCACCAACTCTTACACCGGTTTCGAGCACACAAGCTGGCGGCCCACACCCCACCTTCCTTCTGTGATCTTTGACTAGATTTTCCATCTCCTTGGGCCTCAGTCTCGCCATCTGCAAAATGGAGCTCATGACTGTCCTTACTTCCCGCTCAGAGGCCGGAGCACAAAAGCTTCTGCACACACGGCAAGTACTCGGCACCTGCTGTCTTCAAGAGACACTCCTGAACCTCAAGCCACTTTGAAGCCAAGCCCACAGAGTGCCTAGCAGCATCCCCCCACCGAGAGGAGGATGCTGTCACCTTTCCCTATCAGCATTGCGCGGCTCTTGGGGCTACTGTTTGTCCCCATCACCCCAACACTTCCTGTCCCCACCGCAGCACTAGCCTGCCACCCAGCTCCCTGGAGCTGGATCTCAGTCTTGTTTCATCTCCACCTGGCTGGGTGGCCATGGCCACTACTGCACATCACTGAGCCTCAGTGTTCCCTGGTGTACAGTGGGTAGAATCCAACCTATGCACACCACTACCAAAAAGAGACCCGATGGAAGCAGCAAGATGCCCGCCCACGTGGGGATGCCTAATGGCAGCCGTACCCCCTCGGGGTCCTCAGCATGACGGACCTGAGTTGGTTTTGAAGTAACAATGACCCAAAACTCCTGAAATTCAGAAAAATAAGGAAGATCCAAACACAGGACAGGGGAAATGCGAATAGCGGCCAGGAGCCAGGTACGCGTTTCGGTCACAATCTGTCCCATCTGTGTCAGAATCCCACCTCCCACATGCCCACCCAGGCTGCAGGCGGGAACTCTGAGCCTCCGTTTCTTTATCTGTGAAGTGGGGCTGCAGGGAACATCCCCTCATAAGGTCATGGTAAGGGAAAGGAGATGGAGGAGAAGTGACCAGCACGGTGCCCGACACACAGCACAGACGCAGACGCAGTGAAACCCGCCCTTCCTGCGAGGTGTGAGGGGGGGAAGGTGCCCGTGGGAGGATCCAGAATGTTCCCTGTCTCATCCCAAGGCAACCACAGCACTACCGTCGCAGACTGCTCCCCCCCCACCCACCCCCCACCCCGCTTTCTGTGCAGCCGCATCCTGGTCCAGCCACGAAGGGGCTGGAGGAGCCAGGGGTAGGAGAGGATGGGCTGTTCTTTCCCGTAGGAAACTGAAATTAGCCTAATTAGGTCTGCCCCCGGCCGGGTGCTATGGGGATTAGACAAATTTAGAAGCTCTTGACAGGTGAGACCAGCACACGCTGATAGCCCCAGTGAAACCGAGACTCATTGAGTCAGCGTCTGGAAGGCTCTTCTCTGCCTCTGTCGTGGGGACCGGGACGCAGGACGAGTTCCTGGTTTATCACCTCGCCTCGAAATAGCTCCCAGGCTCAGTTTCTTATAAATCGGACAGGGACAGGGATCGCTTTCCTGCGCTGCAGGGTCACTTGGGGTCAAGCCAAGCAGCCGCATGGAGGCGGCATAAACAGTCCTGGGGGCCCCCGCGGTGCCAGGTGCCTATCCTCACCACGCCTCGCGTCCCCATCTCACTTAGGGGAAAACTAAGGCCCAGCCACTCAGCCAGGAGGATTCTAAGCCTGGAGCGGCTCCTGCCCGGTCGCATCTCTGCCTCGAAGACCCAGTCAAAGGCCCAAGTCCTGGCTCAGGCTGCAGAGGGGCAGGGCTAGATGGACGGGCAGGCCTGGCTCCGCGTCACCGCTGCCCCATTTTCCAGGAGGCTGGTTACATAAGCTGCGGTCTCCTCTGCCGCCCCAGCTTATCTGCCGCAGGGAAGCGCCCAGGACCAGGGACACACGGGTGGCCAGGCGCGGGACTCCAATGGCGCAGTTCGGCCGGCAGGACCTCTGTCTGTCCCCTACACCCCCTTCAGCTGCTGTGAGGGCACAAGAACAGCACTGCTCATCTCAGGACCCGGCCACTGGGCCTGTGGGCAGCCCTCAGGAGCACCTGCTGCCTGAAGGGGCCAGCGGACTGGAATTACAGGCCCGCAGGAGGCTTCCTGCCCTCTTCCTCCCTCCCCTGTCTTAGGTCTCAGCCCCATCTCCTTTCTATTGAGGGTGGGGACCCCACAACTTCCCAAAGGTGTGGAGGCAGCTTGCGAGCCAGTGCATTCCCATATGGAGAAGGAAGGAACCCTTCCGGAACTTCACTCAACTCCAGCGCAAGCCAGCAAGATGGGTATTTTTATCCCCACTTTACAGAGGCTGTGATGAGCCAAGAGAGGGAAAGCCCATGCCTACGGGGCTGTGCCAGGCGGGTGGTTCCACCTTCTGCCCTCCTAGCACCTGCGGAAGTCCTGGAGGCTTCCTGCATATCCCACTCCCCTGCTCCACAGGCTCCTTAAGGATAAAACAGACTAGATTGGACCAGAAGGAAGGAGAAAAGTCAAGCACCTTGGCACCACCCATGAGTGGTGCCAGGAAGCATAAGGCGGAACCCCGGCTCTGGAGCTGGAAGAGCTTGGAGCTCTGGAGAGGACAGCAGGTCTGTCACCAGGATAGGGCCGCTGGGGACGTGGAGACAGGATCGTGGGCATGGCCTGTGTGTGTGGGAGAAGCCTGTGGATTTGAAATCAGAGTTCAGATGAGTCCCATCTCTTGGTAGACAGCCCCTCTGCCTTCCTGGGCCTTGGCTTCCGGTTTGTATCAGTCAGAGATGCTTGGGGGGGGGGGGCATGTGGGAGCCCAGAGAGGTAAGGCTGTGTGCAGTACCGGGCACACAGGAAGTGGGGTTCCACCTAACCTCGGTCTCTGGCATCTGTGGGCACTGAGTTCGAGAGCTGGACTAGGAGCACCTGCCCTAGTGACATGAAACAGGACTCTGAGCCTCAGGCCTGGCTCTGCAACTTAGTAACTCTGGGTTCATTATTAACTTCTCTGGACCTTACTTTCTCATTTGTATTTGGGGGTTGGGGGAGCTGGGGATGGAACCCAGGGTGTTCACGTCCTCAGCCCTTTTCTTTTCTTTTTCCTTTTGTGTGTGTGTGTGTGGGGGGCTTTTGCGGCAAGATCTCACTAAGTTGCCCAACCTGCAGTAGAACTTGAGATCCCCATGCCTCAGCCTCCCAAGGTGCTGGGACACCAGGCCTGCAATCCTCACTTACAAAATGAGCAACAGCCTTTACTTCCCAGGATGAGCGTGTGTCGGTAGCTCTCAAAGTGGGGTTCCCCAGACCATCAGCACCGCTGCTAACACCACCAGCGTTAGAAAGGCAAGTGTTGGGCCCTGCCTGAGAAATCAGAAACTCTAGGTGGGGCGACCAACCGCCAGTGGTCCTAACACCTGTTCTGGTTTGAGATCCATTGCTGTGAAACCCTGGAGAGGCACCTGCCACATAGTAGGTCCACCTGTGTCTGTGCCTTGGCCTCCGTGGCTGCAGTCAGGCTCTTGGGCACCTCTGCCTCTTCCTGGCTTCTCTCTCCCTTTCTACCTGATTCTCCTCCCCAAGTTTGGCACCCGCCTTTCAGGGTGGCCCTTGAGAGGCATCGATCACATCTATAAAAGTCTCTGAGCTTCCTGGAAGTCGGGCCCGGGGAGCAGGTTGCACAGACTTATACAGCTCTGCTCTCCTCCTCCCCCGGCTGCTCCCTGGAATCTGATAGAACCTGCTAAATGCAGTCACCTTAGAGAACAAACAGGGCTGGGAGCAGAGGCAGTGGGGTCTGAGCTTCCCTGGCAGCTGCTGTCACCAGCCTCCAGCCCCCAGGGGTCCAGCCATAGTCTACAGCCTGCCTCACTCACACGCAGGGCCAGGCTTCCTCAGCACACACCCTGGGACTGGCCCCTCATCCACACATTCAGTAAACCGACTCTGTTCTCCCCCCATGTGCTGGGCCTTGCTCCACTAGCTGGGTCAGAACCGAAGAAAACCAGGTCTGGGCTTTGTGGCACCGGGTCCTGTTGGGGCAGGGTGGGCAGGCAGCAAGGTGATGGCACAGGGGGATAGGCATGGCCTCTGAGCACGTGGACACAGCCGGTCACACAGGGCAACAGACCTGAACTCACATCCTGACATCTCGCCTGTTTTTTTCCTTCCTAGCCGTGGGAGTTTAGGCAAATATGTTATCTCTCTAAGCCTCAGTGGCCCCATCCATAAAATGGGAACAGCAGCTGAGCCTGGTGATGTGGACCGTAATCTCTGCACTTAGGGAGGCTAAGGCGGGAGGATCACAAGTTCAAGCCCAGACTGGGCAACTTATAGCAGGACCATCTCAAGTAAGGAGAAGTTGGGACGCCCTGGGTTCAATCCCTAGTATCACAGAAAGAAAAAAATATTTTAAAAAATAGTAAGAGTGAAGACAGCATTCCTAGTGGCAAAAGGACACCGCACAGGGCCTGGCGCTCCCCAGTGCTCCCAGAAGGTAGACCTTATAGATCCGCAGGGGGATGCCCAGAGCTGGGAGGGATCACAGGGACTGGCTAGGGAACTGACCCTGATTTTGAAGATCGACTGCCCAGAGGCACCGTATCTGTGACTTTCCTGTGTTCCTCAGCAGCAAGCATGCTCTCAGGCTGGTGGCTGTCACAGGAGCCAGCCGCAAAGCAGAGCCAGGCAGCAGAACCTCCAGGGTCCTTCCAGGGCTCTGTGTCCCTTTCCTAGCATGGGACCTACCATGTCCGCCCTTCCTGCATCTGGGCACAGAGGTGGGGTAGGGGTTGCCGCATCGCCCCACCATGGCGGCGTGAGTGTGGGGCGCTGCCTGGGGACGATCTTGTGCTCCTACCACTGTGTCCTGCCATGTCTCCGAGCTCAGCGCGGTGCACAGGGTGGACGAGGCCTGGGTGGTGCTGTCCTGCAGGCCTGGGTTGGACCCTGGCTCTAACACTAGACCCTGGACACCCAATGCCTGTGTCCTCATGTCCTCCTAAGAGGAAACGAAGTGTCACTTGTACAGAACCCAGCGACCCGTGCCTGGGCACATGCTCCATGGCCAGGTAATGCGTGTCAGGCCCCACAAGAGCCTCCTTGCCCTGTCCTAACCATTCACCCTGGCACCCTAGGTCATCTTCGTGTGGTTACGTCACACATCGGATGCTCACGATCACCCCGTGGCACAGCCCACCACGCCCTCATCTGAAAGATGGAAAACTGAGCGAGACCCAGAGTAGTTACGGTACTCCCCCAGCGTCACCAAGAAGGCTGGGATCGGAACCCTGAGGCAGTGCCACATGACCTCTTCTTAGATTGCCAGAAAGCTCCGTCGCGGAGCCCATGGCAGCAGATCAGGCTGCAAAGACGAATCCAGATCCAATTCTAAAACCCTGCGCCAACGAGGCCAAGTGCCTCCCACGTCTGCTTGTCCGTCTGCAACATAGCGATCACACGGAGCCATGACAGTGCGGGAGATGAGCCCCAGGACAGAGCCAGGGGACAGGAGGTGGGCGGGGCTGTGACCCTCCCCTGCAGGACGCGAAGCTGGGGGACAAACTTCCTGACTCCCACTGGCTGCTCCACCTGGCTGTCCTGTGGCGCTGGTCGGGTCTCCCTGAGTGACACCAAAGCCTATCTTGGGATTTGAGGTTACAGGACACCAGGCTGCGATCCTGAGGATGGGAGATAAGGAATTTCCATCCTGGAATTGGACACTGAGGGCCAAGGGCTCGTTGGAGATCATTGGCCTCATCTCCTTGGATTACAGATGGGAGACTCAGGCCCAGAGAGGGAGAGCAAATGCCCAAGGTCACACAGCCAATGAGTACAGACCAGGGATTAGAATTAAGGCAAAGGGCAGAGAAAAAACATCTCAGATTCCCCTGTACCCCCTTCCCAGTCGAGGACATGAGAAAAAGGAATATATCTTCCTGGGCTGTTTCAGTTTACGGAAGCACACCCATACTGGATGTAGTTTTTCTATATGACTTGCCTCTGTGACCACGCTTTCACATCCTCCAGACAGCCTTTCTTCCCACGTCCCCTTCCTGTGACAGCTGTGACTCTGAACTTGCAGCACCCAAGCTCCCCTGGAATCCACACACACCCAGAGCTGAACTCTTAGCTACGCACCGTCAACCCCGATCTTGCCGTCCCCGTCCTTGTCACCAGCGGCCAGCAGCGTCTTGGTTTCTTTAGCAGACAGGTCTCTGGCATCTGGGGAGAACCCCTTTAGGATGAACCTGGAGGAGGAAGGGAGGGCGTCAGGCCAAGGTCACCTTGCTGGTGATGGTGTGGGCAGCAGGCTGCATCTGCATGGGGGAGGGGCAGCTGGGACGGGCAGCCAGGCTGGCCGGGCAGCCTGGTGTGCAGCTGAGCGTGGGTGCGTGAGCCGGGGAGGGGAAGGATGGGCTGTCCTTGGAGGAGGGTCTGCCTCACTTCCGGAGGGCACCCACGTCGGATTATGTATTCCATAAACATGACTAAGTGTCTTGTCTGTCAGGGCTGGGGCGGAGGTGGGGGAACCGCAGGGATCTCAGCCACCTGACTGAATGGGGGGTCAGACACCCTGAGAGCACCCACACGCCGTGATGTACAAGGCAGGGAGGCTGGGTAAGGTCAGGATGCTCAGAGGAGAGCAGCGAGACTTCTCGGGAAGGAGGCCGGGAGGAGCTAGCTACGTGTGTGCGTGTGTGCATGGGTGTGTGTAGGGCACGGGGGCCAAGGTTCTAGACAGAGCACACGCTGTGGCCGTGCCTTGGAGCAGACATGGCAAGATGGAGAAGGCCCCGGCGTAGCAGGCCTCTCTCCACACCCTCCCTCTTTCTGACTAAACTCAAGGCAGCACCGGCCAGAGAGTGGCATGAGGCACAGCTGGCTGGCAGACGCGGGACAGGTGGCTGAGGCAGGTGACATGGAGGGCGTGTTGCGACTGCAGTTTCTGGTCCTAGCCATCTCCCCTCTGCTTCACCCCAAGGTCCCCCCGAGTCTGCGATGCTGGCCCAGTACCCCAGACTCTGCTCCGGCGAGGGCCTGAGCACCTCGGCCTGCCTGGAGAGCCACAGCCGCTTCCTCGGTATGAATTATTCAGTGGCCCCATTCCATTAGCGATATTAAGTGCCTATAATTTAACCTAGTTAGTTGCGCTTTCAGCTGAGCGACTGCTTCTCCCGGAAGCAATGGCGCCTGGGGCTGAGCCCCGGGTTCACCCGCGCTGATGTTCTGGGAAAGGTTCAGAGACAGGGTCAGCTCTGATGAGGGCCTGGAAGCCAGCCTCCCGACCCCCTGCCTCTCCCGCGGGAGCCTCCCCCGCCGGCCTCAGTTTACCCGAGCTCATCCTCCTCAATGAAGCCGCTCTTGTCTTTATCCAGGATGTGAAACACCTTCTTCACTTCGTCCGCGGTCTTCTTCTTCAGGCCGACCATTTGGAAGAACTTTTTGTGGTCGAAGGAGTCGGCAGCTGGGGGGAGGGAGGAGCTGGGTTAAACCGAGGACCAAGGTGTGGGACTGTAACCCCAGCACTCTGGGGGAGGCCGAGGCAGGAGGATCACAACTTCAAGCTCCTGTTGGGCTACTTAACCAGTCAGTGAAACCCCATCTCAAAATCAAAAGGGAAATTGGGCTGGAGATGTAGCCTGGTGGGGAGGCCCTGGACTTGACCTCAGGGAAACACACGAACACAATGAGGACAAAGAGGGGACCCCTGGGAAGGGTTGGGAAGATGGGGGTTGTCATGGTGGCGTTTGTAATTGGCTCTGATGTGACATCCTGGAGCATGGAAGGGACATGTCCCAGTGGGAGGGAGGGTGCACACACTGGGGGACAGGGAGCGCCGGACTCTCCCCAGCCCCCCGGCTCTCCAGCTCACCCACCTCAGCCGCACCTCCTGCCAGCAGCACCAAATACCCAGGCAGAGAATGCTGGCCTCGGGACGATCCTGTGTCCCCAGAGCCTCTGGCAGTGGGGGATTAGAAAGAGCTTGAGCCCTGACGGTGGTGTAAACTCGGGGTAAACGTTGGGGTTCAGGGGGAGGAGCAGCCCTCTTTCCCAGCCTCACGCTGCGCTGTGAGAACATCGACCGGGAGGACAAGTTTCCATCAAGGTCACACAGTGGGGAGAGGAGGAGGGGAGGACCGAGAGTCCTGGATTTGCCCCAGAAGCCTGTATTGGTGACTGCATGTGTGTGTGCGTGTGTGTGTGCGCGTGCGTGTGTTTGGGAGCATTGAAAGATCTCCCCTTCCTGGAACGCTCTGTTAAGTTTCTTCTCGGATGTGGTAAGGTAGCATGAGGCAGGGGGGTGGGTCACCCCTGTCACCAGGACAAGCGGCTTCCCAGCGCCTCCTGCCCTGGGGGACAGAGCAGGGGCTTCTCTTGTCTTACCCCCCACCCCCATCTCCCCGGTTTTCTACACGTCGAGCTTCTTTTCAAAGCACCCAGGAGCAGATCCAAGGTGAGATTGTGCGTGTGTGTGTGTGAGGGGCAGGGCTGTTCACTATCCTGTCCCCTCCTTGGCCCGAGCAGGAAGGAGGGGTAAGGAAGCGACCCTGTCCACCTTTGACGCTTGGCCAGGACTAACAACACCTGCAGGCCACCCCACCCTCGCCCCTCTCCTGCCAGGCTGGATGACCTTGGGCAAGTCTCTCAGCCTCTCCAGACTCAGTTTCTCCATCTAAGTGAAGGGGGTGGGACGGCGGGCAGCTAAGCAGCGACACCCTGGGCATTCCGAGGAGGCGAGGCAGGGTGTCCTCTCCCTAGCCCCCTACCCCAAGATACGGGGCTGAGGGGAGCTATATATGTTGAACAGAGGCATCATCTGCTGCCAGAAGGTCACTTCCCCTTTGTCCCCACCCTGAGAGTCCCTAGGAGGCCACCGGTTTTGAACTCGGATGGGGGAGGGGGATCAGACAGTAGGGGATCCCCCAAGGGCCACCTCTTTAATTCTTGCCCCTCATGGAGAACAAGGATCGCATGGGGAAAGGCAGAGGCATGCTGACCCTTCCAGAAAGGGGAAGTCCCCCACACACAAGCACCGGGAAGGTCTCTCCTCCGACCCGCTCTTCACCCTTGGTAGGTCCGGGACCGAGTCCTGCCCGCCCTGCCACCCTCTCACACCGGCAAGCGCGTTTGGCTCCCACCGCCTCCCTTCACTCCCTGAGCCAAGTCCCGGTCAGTCAGAGTTCAGGGGAGGCTGGGGACATCAGTGCCCTGGCCCCTCCATTGACCTGCGCGGCATCGTGAGGCCGAGAAGGACTGGCCAGCTCAGTACCCAGAGGCGCAGGGGCGCTGAGGGCTGGGGAGGGCGCGCTGCTCACCGGCAAAGGCTCCTATCGCCTTCTTGATGTCCTCAGCGCTGAGCAAGTCTGTCATCGACATCCTGCAACTGTTTGAGCGGGCAGAGCAAGTGCGAAAAGATTAAAAAGTGCTTTTCTCATCATTTCTGCTCATATGACCAGCGCTGCAGTGCTGCCAGCCCGCCCGGCCTGGCACCGCGCCAGGGGCCCCGGGCTCAGCGCGCAGCCCGAGCGCTCAGTGCTGCCCTGCCGCCCAGCCGGGCAGCTCGCAAATTGGAGTCCTCCATGGGGACCCTCAGGACCCCGAGGGTCGGTTGCCAGGGCTCAGGGGACAAAAGCGGTCGCTGGAATTTACAAGCACAGCCAGCACCCACTGGAGGCTCCCGTGCCGTCAAGGGCGCGCAGAAGGCGTGCGGGTCTCCGATCTGGTCACCTGGGGTGGAGTGAGGGGACGTCCCGCCTCTGGGGGGAAGACAATGGACAGGCAGGGGCCAGCCCACACTTCGCGCCCCTCTACACTCACTCACTCAGCCCGTCTCCGCTCCGCCCTCAGCCTCCGCTCCGGGCTGTCCCGATGCAAATTTATGCTGCAAAATTCAAGCGCTGAGTTCTCAGAAACTTGACCCACCAGACCCAGGGAGGGCGGGCGGGGTGCAGGGACAGGGACCAACCGGAGCTGCTGAGGCCACAGGAGCCCCACCCCCTCGCACCCAGGGGTGCATACTCTGAAATCGGATTTTCTTTTATTATTTATTTATTTAGGCTATCTTGACTTTTCAAAGACCTGCTCTCAGATCTCCGATAACTGCTTGCTTACTTTCTGGGCTCCCCAGACCTGGAATCCCAGGACTTTGACTCCCTGCGTCCCCCATCCTCCATCCTCTGTGGGGAGGTCCAGGTTGGGGGGCTGTTGGTACTTGGAAGGTCTGCACCCCCTCCCAGGAGCCCAGAGTGCACTTGCCAGAAGACTGGTATGTTTTTGACCCAGATGCTGGCTTTGTGGCCTGAATGTCACCTGTGGGAAATGGGACTTTTTTTGTCCTGATATAGCCAGAGACCTATTGCAGCCTTCCTCAGGTCCCCAAGGACTCGGGCTGCAGGCAACTGTCCCTGCAGCCTGTGAGGGCATCGCACGGATAGTCAGGGGGCCTGGGTTCTAGGTCAGGTTGGCATGGAGTCCCTTGTGACCCCAGGTTGGGATCTCTGTGACCTCTTGGCCTCTGTCTTGCTCTGTTGTGGTGGAGGCACGGGTGATCCCTGGTAATGAGATTTAGAGTCTCCAACTTAAGATACGGGCAGGTGGGCAGAGGCCAGGACCATGGTGGCTCTTGGCAGTGGGGACCAGAAATGGTTGCTCAGAGAACCAGTAGCTCAGGTTCGCTGACACTCACTATCGACTCTGTCTCCCCAGCTCTGGCCGGGACAGCTGCCTTGCTTGGAAACCTTAGGAGTCAGTGGCTCCCGCTGGCCTCTCCCAGTGAGTCAGCTCCTCAGGCTCCCACCTGCCAACTGGCTTCCTGGGCACCAGGCTGCCATCCCTAAACCATGAACTGTTTGGGCCCTGCGCCACCCCCACCCCGGCCACAGCTCCCTGATGGATAAGGCTATTCCTCTTAGCCACTTTAGCTCTGGGCTCAGCTCACCCCATGGGCCCAACTGGAGACTCAGTTTCCCCAGATGAAGGACTTTTATGCTCTACAGGTAGAGAACCTGAGGCTGGGGGGGGGGGGGAGGATGTCGAGTGGCCTAAGGACACACCAGGAGGCAGTGGCAGGCCCAGGCCCGCCCTGAGCCCACTAACTTGGATCTCGGGGGTCCTCTTTGTGAGCCTTCCTGGCGTGGGGGACTCCGTGTTACCTGGACCCATGTCGCTGAGCCCACACTGGCTCCTGGTTGATCCCCAAACACTGGCCCTCGGCAGTGGCTGGCTCCTCCCCAGGGTCCCTCTTCCTCTCCTTAAAACCCTCTCTGGACCCAAGTCACCCCAGAAACCCATCAGACAATGGCACTAGCCCTCTGCGCTCCCTTCTCCTGCCCTCTGGGTCCCCCACCCAAGCCAACACTGGAGTCCACGTGTGTTTGGCTCCGCCCCTTGTGTTCCACAGAAAGGGACCCATGGACTGGCCAAAAGGAGGGATTGGCCTGGGTCACCCCAGGAGCCAGCGTGGGGAACCAGGAGGTCCAACCTGTCACCCAGGTAAGGGCACAGCTCACTGTCCCTGCTCCCTCCTCCTCCTCTGGGGAACTGACACTCACCTGGGGTGGGGCAGAGGGCTGAGCCTGTGCTGAGAGGGGTGGAAGGTCCTGCGGGAGTGATCCCGGCAGCGGAGGGTCACTTAAATAGGCTGATGCCCTGGCTATTTTGGGAGGTGGCGTTCCCCCAGCCCCTGGCCCCCTCCCCTTCCGGTGTCAGGTACTCCCCGGCCCTGGTGCTGAGTGTCTGGATCACATTCGCCCCCACCCTCCTCCAGGCCTCCATTGAGCCAGGCCTATTAATAACCTTTGGCCCCTGCCTCCCAGCAGCGCCCAACATTGAGGCGGGCTACGCCTCCTCCATGAAGCCTTCGTGACCACTTTGCACAGCAGCAACATTGGCTTTCTCCAAGCCCTGCAAGGAAAGAAGGCCAGAGAAAGAAGGAGTGGAAATTGTCTCGTGTGCCTACGCCTGCTCCTCACGGCCCCCAGATGCCGGGCCCTGCCACCGCCAGCTGTGACCTGGGGCTGGAAGGGGCCAGGGCGGCCCGTGCAGTGTGTGTCCTCAGTCAAGTCCCTTCCGGGACATTCCTGGGGCTCCTATCCTCAGGGTGCACCCGCCGGCCACGCGGTGCTCTCTAGAGAAGCCCCCAGGTTACGGCCCCTGAGACTTACAAAATGACACACGCTGAGGGGTCTCAGCTCTGCCCTGGAAATCGCGTCCAAGGGCTGTGTTCCGCCAAGCACAATGGAATGAAAGAAATCAACCCGTATTTATTGGGCATCTAATGTGAGCCCCACGCCGTCTTCGGCATGTCTGTAACCTCAAGAAGAATGCCCAGGGTGGGCGCGCGGAGGGAGGTGGAGGCCGGTGCCTGCCGCGGCAGGGGGGGCCCGGGCCCAGGGAGAGGCTGTGTGTGGGGGTTTGGGGGGCACCGTCCCACACCGGCCATTCGGCTGGGCAGGATGATGCCCTGACAGTGGGCGTGCTGCACCCCGGGGGAGGAGTCTTCCAGACTTGGGGGCCCTGGGATGTAAAGGTACACAAATCCTGCACACCTAAGTGTTTGGGCCCAGCTCATTGGACAAGGGCTCAGGGGTTAGCAGAGAACTCTGGGATCTCGGGGCGAAAGTAGCCCCTGCTACAACCAGCCATGACCCCCAAGCCCGGCCCACGTGACTTGTGCAAATCCTGCAGAGAGCAGCTGAGGAGTCAGGCCCTGAAGCTGGGCTTGGGTGCCGGGAGGACGCCAGGTATGGGCTCAGGGCTGGACGCCGGGTTGGCCGGGCTCAGGGCGGTGGGAACATGGCAGTCTTGACAACCGACCACTGCAAGAGAAGGTTCCAGAGTCAACTGGAATGATGCCACGTTTTTGAGCACTGTGCTGGGTGCAGTCACAGGAGGCCAGTGAAGCCAGGCCAATAGCACAGGCCTGTCATCCTAGCCCCCTGGGAAGCTGAGGCAGGATGATTGCGAGTTGGAGCGTAGCCTGGGCAACGTAGAGACTTAGCAAGATCCTGTCCCAGAATTAAAAATAAAGATGAGGTGGGGGATGTAGCTCAGTGAGAAAAAAAAAAAAAAGAAAAAGAAAAAGGGGCAGGTGAGATGCATTTCCCATTTTACAGACGAAGTGACAAATCTCAGAGAGGTTAGGAGATTTCCCTGAGGTCACAGAGCAGAGGTAGGACTTAAACCCAGCTTTCTTTGACCTCCAGTGCTTGTTTCTGTCTACAATACAATTCTGCTTGCTTGATCAAACCAATAGAAGATAGATTGGGGGGGGGGTGGCGTTTCCCCTGAGGTAGTCCTTGGGTACACAGGGGCCCCACCCCTCTGTCTCTGCAGGTCTTCTTTGTGTGCTAGCTGTTAAGAAGACCCAGATGGACCAAACTGTATTGGGGGGAGTATATTTATTAAGCTCCTACTCTATGCCAAGTTCATTACCATTATATAGCTCTCAGAGGTATGAACACATTGAATCTCAGAGAGGTGTAGTGACCTGTCCGAGGTCACACAGGTAGGGAGCCAGCGCAGAGCTGGGGTTGAAACTCAGTTCTTTCTAATTCTGGAGCATCGTTTGCTCCCATGCTGAGCTGGGGCGAGGACGCCCTAAGCCTGCGTGGACTGTCTCCTACCGTTGCCCGGTTCCTCCTGCTGCGCGAATGTCAGCAGCCCAGGTTTTATGAGTTCGGTTAATTTTATGGGGGATTTAATGCCAGAAAACGAGGTGACCAGTCCAGGCTTTCTTTGACTCTTAAGTGACAGCACGGCTGACTCAGGCCGCTTTTGTGACGCGTGCAGCTCAGGAGCTCGGGCAGCTTTGGGAGTGGTTGGGTCCGGAGCCCACGTGCTGCCCCTGGGTGCTCTTCCTGCTGCTTGCGATGCCCTGGCCCAGGCTTTGCCTGGCCACCTCGAGGGCCTCAGGAGAACTGTCCCCTGCCCTCCTGCCAATATTCAGGTGCAGGCCCTGTGAGGAAAGGGGTGCCCATGGTCAGGCAAGCCTAGTCCAGAGCCCCAAGCGGGGGTTTCCCGGGCTGTGACACCACCCCTGAGCTGGTCACTGCCAACCCCAAGGGCAGCACAGGCCTGGGACATCAGTACCTTTCAAACAACACCATTAGGACTGCCTGGGGAGGGGACTGTCCTGTCCCTGGAAGGAGAGGGGTGGGGCTCTGGTAGTCGGGGGCAGGTCTAGGGTATCTGGTGCCAGGCATGAGGTGGGGGGTCCCTAAGTCCTAGGTGAGCTGGGTGACGGCGTGCTCCAAGCTTCTGGAAAATGATTCTCTCTGAGACCCCCAAGTGTTTTTTCTGGACTTGAGGCCACAGCTTCCTCCTGTCCGATATGAGACCTTAAAGTGGCAGCTGTGCCCAGTGGAATTTTCCATTCCAGGGTTTCCTGGTGACAGAGACAGGGTACTTGGGAAGGCAGGCAGATTGTTACAACTCCATGCTGACTGTCTCCTATTCTTTGGTTTCTAATTTGGTTTACGGCCTTCTGTTGGACACTTCATAGAGGCCCTGGTAATATTTAGGTTACCAAATGGGGCTCTTGTCCTATCTTTTTTTTTTTTTTTTACAGATGAGCAAAACTGAGGATCAGAGATGCCAAGTCACTTGCCCAAGGTCACACAGCATGCCAGGACCAGAGCCTTGCCCCTCTGCCTCCTGGCTGGTGGACAGGCAGAGGCCAGAGTGTGGTCAGCAGTCTCTGCACCGCCATCTGCCAGGAGACAAGCATTCAGCTGTTAGCCTCGCTGGTGATATTTCATTAGTTCACACTATTTCCACCTGCTGCGTTCGGGAACAGGATACAAGCTCCTCACGTCCAGGGACTGTCGGGCCGCGCGGATGCCGCAGATCTAGTGATGTTTATGAGGCCAGCCATGTGGGATGACGTGTATTAACCCTGAGGAATCTCGGCCTCGTTCCTGGCGCTGGATCTCCAGCCCGTGGTTTCGTTTCCCCTCCTCTGTCTCCCGAGTTCTCGTCCCATTTTCCCCCCGAGGGTGGGGCAGGAGCCAGGACCCTGTATGGGCGCACTGGGTGGGCAGCCCCGGCCCCTCCCTCACCCTGGGTGACTCCAAGCCGGTAACTCGGCCTCTCTGGGCCTGGTTTCCCATCTCTACAATGGGGCTGCATGGGGTGCCACAGTGGCTATGAGCAGGGTCATGTCTGAAAAGGAGTTTCAGTTAACAAGTCCTGACGCAACCAGGAGAAAGGGCGGTTGTCACTGTGGGAAATGTGCTCCCGGTCCCGTCCTGCCACTCAAGGGAGAACCCTGGGTGGCTGCTGGGTGGGAGCCCGGAGAGCTGACCCTCCCCGCCTCTGCCTCCCAGGACACAGTGCCCCTGCCGGAAAGTGAGGGTCCACTTGGGGGGCACTGAGAAGGGGGTGGGGGTGCTCAGGAGTGTGCTGAGGTGACAGAGGTCTCCTGGCACCTGGCATGATGGCCACCTTGTTTTCACCCCACGCCTGTTTCCAAGGCAGCAGGAGGGTTCAGTTCCCGTGTGGCCGGAACAGTGAAGGGCACCGGGTGGCCACGGTCCTGGCGTGGGGCTGCTAGCAGCCTGCCTGGGCTCCCCAGGCCTCAGCCGGGCATGTGGGAAGCCGCGAGAGCAGAGTCTGGCGTGAGCTGTGGGGAGTCCTCAGCTGGGGGGCCTGGTGCCACCCCCCACTAGCCCCTTCCTCCCCCTATCCCCCAGCTGTCCGCACCCCACAGCAAAGTTTAGGGAGGCCACTGAAAGAAGTGTGTGTGTCCCCATGTGTGAGAAGTATGCATGTGTATGTGGTGTCAGGGAGTGGGTGTGTGGGTGCGTAGTGTGTGTGCATTCGAGTGAATCTGTTCAGGTGGGGTGTATGCTGACACGTGCCCATAGAACATGTCATTTGCCATCTTAACCATTTATTTATAGTTCAGTACTCTGGAAGCTGAGGAGCAGAAAGGAAGCTACAGTGACGGATGTTGGTACCCTGTACCCCAGGGGTTCAGATCCTGGCGTGGCCAATTTGCTACCTCTGTGTACTGGTCAGTTTCCTCTTGCTGGGACACAATTCCCGACACCCACAGCTTGGGGAAAGGAGATTTATTTTAGCTCACAGTTTTCAAAGTCTCAGTGTGTGCAAGATCAGCCGGGTCCAGCATAGAAACGTCCCTGGTGGAAGAGTCTGAGGTGGGGGAGAGCAGCTCACGCATGGATGTGTAGCATGCATGCGTAGTGTGTCCGTGTGTGGTGCAATGGTGTGTGTGTGTGTGTGTGTGTGTGTGTGAACGGATGTCCATGGTGAGATGAGGATGAGGAGCGGCCATGTTTCCATGGGGTGCCCACCCGGGGCCTGTGCCATGCCCCTGGGACCGCTGCTGTTTCCCTGTCCCTACCCAAAGGGCTGAGTTTCCCCTGGGGCCCCATGCATCCCCGCCAGCCACTGGTGCCAGAGCACCAACCCCAGGGAGGGAGCTGGGTGTGGGGCACCCACCTGCAAGCCCAGCAGGCGGAGATGCTGAGGGCGAGGACCGCAAGTTCAAGCCCCATCCGAGCAACTTAGCAAGACCCTGTCTCAAAATTAAAAATTGAAAGGGGCCAGGATATTGCTTGGTCCAAAGGCCCCAGGTTCTGTCCCCAGTTCTGAATCAGAACACAGGAAATAAAAAAAAAAAAAGGGCAAGTGTGAACACCTAGAATTCCTCCCAGCAAATGGGGCAATCCCAGGACTCAGCACATGCACTGGTATGTGGTCCCCGCACAGTGGGCTGGTCATGTTCTTCACAGCCCATGTGGTGAAGTCCTCACCCCAGCACCTCGGTTGGGGACTGGATTTGGAGCATCTTCACAGACATGACCAAGTTAAGCCAAGATCACCTGTGTGGCCCCCATCCAGTCTGACCTGCGCCCTGATGAGAGGAGAGCTTCAGGACACCCGTGTGAGCGTGTCCGAGAGGCTGCGTGAGGACAGGGGCAGGCACCTTAGAGCCAGGGAGCCAGGCTCTGGAGGCCCCGCCATGTGCCACACCTGGCCTGTGGACTTGCTGTCTGACACTGTCCTGCTATCTGTGTCCAGTGTGTGGCTCTGGGCTGTGGCAGCCTGGTGTCCCACCACTTGACAGCAAAATATGCCACACACTGGAGGAGATGGTGTAGCGGCCCAGGACTAAGCTGCTGTGAGAACGCCCCAAATCCATGGAAGCCTTACGCACCTCTGCTTCGTGAAAGTGACACCCAGAAACAGTGGGAGAGGGCCCGGCGGAGGGGCTGAGGGTGTCGCCCAGGGCCCTGGCTGCCATCCCAGCCACACTGCATTGCGGTTCGCTGCTACAGGCTTGGCCTCTGGCTCCTGCTTGGCCATCCTTTGCCTTGGCTCTGCGTTCCCGGGGTGTCCCCTCTCCCCCACAGTCCCGTTGGGAACTCCCCGCCCTCCTGCCCCGCTTCCTGCTCTGCCTGGGCACCTGCCCGCATCCCTCCCTGTCCTGCCTGTGCCTCCAGCTGCGTTTCCGACAGGAGTCTGCGGCCGGCCGAGGGCCTCCCAGGAGGGACTCCAAGGGGAATAAATCAAGCTGAGCTGTTATTTTTGGCTGTGTGGATAGCGGTCGTTCCCTAAGACATTCTTGGATTCTCACTCAAGATGCCACCTCAGTCCACCTGCTCACCTGCCCTTTTAGGAACACCCGAAGGTGGGAGATGACTCCCCCGGGTCCAGTGGCCATCCCTTCGGGCTCCCTGTCCCTGGCCTCTCAGTTCTGGGCCCGCATGGCAGCCATATCAGGCTATCAGGTGGACGCCCTGGTGAGCTGGGTGGAGGGAACCCGGCTGTGCATGTCCTGAGTCCTTCTGGCCAGTGGGCGGACTTCACATTAGAAGCCTCCTCTCCGCCGCCCCCCCACCCCCCAGGACACAGCCAACGTGACCTAAGGATATGACTGGACAGTTAGTTTCTTATCAAATATTTATTGCTTTCATCGTGCTTCTGGGACAAATTCGACTGAAAACAAAAACATTACATGGCAGTGGTTGAGTCAATTTGAAAACCACTTGCTCCAGTTCTGTGGCAGAAGCCACAGATCAAGGTGTAGTCTGGGATGAGTGGTGCAGGCTGGCCAAGTCCAAGCTGCAGGCAGGCCGGGACTGTGCCTGCCTTCAGCCTCTTCCCAGCTCGGGTCCCCCTCCCTGCTCCCTCCTTCCCCTCCTCTCCTCTCCCTTCCCAGCCTTCCGTGTCCTGCGGCCCCTTTCTTGCCATCCCCTCAGCTGGGCTGTGTTCACCCCATGCTCCATCATGCATCTTGGGTCTTCTAGGCCTACAAGATTCCCCTTCATCATCACCCCAAACATCTCCTTTTCAAAAGACTTTTCCCTTGCACTGCCTTTTAAAAAATATAACAAAAAACCCCATAGAACACGTCATTTGCCATCTTGACCATTTATTTATAGTTCAGTACTCTGGGAAGCTGAGGAGAGGAAAGGAAGCTACAGCAATGGATGTTGGTACCCCATGCCCCAGGGGTTCAGAGCCTGGCGTGGCCAATTTGTTACTTCCGTGTACTTGTCAGTTTCCTGTTGCTGGGATGCAATTCCCGACACCCACAGCTTGGGGAAGGGAGGTTCACAGTTTTTGAGGTCTCAGTGTGTGCAAGGTCAGCTGGGTCCAGCATAGAAACGTCCCTGGTGGAAGAGCCTGAGTTGGGGGAGAGCAGAGCTCATGTGTGGATGGCAAGAAGCAGAGAGGGAAGCAAGCCGGGACAGGAACACACCCTTCCAGGCCGTGCCTCTTGTGACCCAGCCCTCCAGGCTCAATTCCTACCTGCACAGGAAGTCATCAACGGATAGAACCACCCATGAGCACGGCGCCTCTGTGAGACAATCACCTCCTAACATGAGACTACTTGGGGGAGGTTTAAGATTTAAATCATGACAGGGACCTTATGCGTGCACGGCCAGCGCTCTAAAACCTGAGCTACACTCCTGCTGCCCAGATTTAAGGTGAGGTGCCAGTGATGATAAAGATGACATACGCCTTGGTGTTTCAGATGGAAGGTGTGTGGGAGGGGCGAGGTGAGTGATCAGAACTCTGTTCCAGGCCTTGCTGAAGTCGGGCCCCACAGCGGGGTGACCTGGAGTGGGTGGGTAGACGGGTCCCTATCATTCAGGCTGAGGAGCCCAGAATGAGCAGCACCCTGAAGACTCAAGGTCCCAGGGCGGAAGTGAAATGAAACTCAGCAGACTGCGCCCCAGGCCTGGACCAACCCCGTGTGTCTCCACTTCCCTCCCTACACACTGGAACAAGGGAATGAGCTAGGATACCCACCCCCCAACATCTGAGCTCAGCTTCCCCGTCTGTCAAATAGGCGTGATCCACCCACACCATGAGCTTTGTGTCCAAGACAGCGGAAGTCCCTGAGCCAGCGCACACGCGCTCAGTCAGCAGTCCCAGGCTGTCTCTTGAGGGCAGGAGGACCGCTTTTCAGGATGCATTTGCGATCAATCCCTGGCCACCCTTTTTAGTATAATGTCTCCTTTATACCATCACAACAATTCCTGGACCCGGTATAGCCAGAGCTCTGCTTCACTGTCTTAATGATTGAGAAAATATTTTCCAAAAAAAAGCCACCATCCACTCAGCAATATTTTTGAACATATTGGATGAACTGTTATAAGTGGTATTTACGCGTTTTCAGTCCATAGGCAGACTAGATTTAAATTCTCAGATTTCTTGTAATAAGTCCTTGGACTCAGAGCTCGGCTTGGAAACCACCTTTATTTCCCCTTCTTTTTTTTTTTCACTCTTTCAGAGTCTGCAGATGTCTCAGGCATGTTCGAACAAGTCATTCCCTTGTCCTGTGGTGGACCTCACTCAAGGCTGTGCTGTCCTTCTCTGGAAAGTCCCCTGGTTCCTCCCCTGCCATGGCCCAGCAAGTGGCCCCATGTCACCTCTGACCAGCTGGTTCTTCCTTGCTGGGGTCACACTGTGGTGTCTTCATCTGCATTTCTATTGTAATCTGGCCATTAAGAAGAGGAGCATTAGCATCTAGGAGACCCAGGGTCCTCTTAGCTGTGGTGTCTTCTAGATGTGTGAACTTGAGCAGGGCTCTGCCTTGAAGAATGAAGACATTAATTCTACCAGCCTGCCCAGTATTCCTTAATGCTCTTGTCTGGTAAAAGACTTCCTTCCTTCCTTTCTTCCCCCTGCCTTTTATTTTTCCTTGTCCTTTTGATACTGGGGATTGAACATAGGGCCTTGGCTCTGAGCCACAGTACCAGCCTCTTTTTATTATTTATTTGAGACAGGGTCTTACTAAGCTATCCAGGCTGGGCTCAAATTTTTGATTCTCCTGCCTCAGCCTTCCAAAGGGATGGATTATGGGCCTTTGCCACAGGCACTGGCTCATCCTATTTTTAAATAAAAAATCCACTCATATAATTTTCTTAAGCTGTGGGGGTGAGCAGGCATTCTAGACAAAACCAGTGAGAGCGTTCCATCCCCTGGTCCTAGTGATTGGTTCAAAGGCAGCCACGTGACCCAGAATGAGCTAATCCTCATTTGCATACAACAATCCAGAAGGAAATAGGAAGAGATTCTCTGTTGATGCAGGGATCCAGCAGAGGACGCCGACCTGTGGGTAGATGGACAGGTGAATGCATAGGTGGAGGATATGTGGTTGGACGAATAGCTGGAAATGTTTGCACCGTGCAAAACACACGGGCTTTGCACGTAGCAATAGGCTGTTTGTAGCCTGTGTCTTTCATTTGAACATTAAATGGGATTCAACCCAAAGGTTGTGTGGCCCTATGTGACAAGTGCGGAGAGACCATGGTTGGATCAGCCTCCGGGGGACATAGAATTGTTGGCAGTCAGTGGGTGCTTGAGGTTCTTAGAGAGGGCAAGGCTGGACATGGCTTTGACTAGAGCATGTAACAGTGGTAACCCTGTGTGTTGCATTACAGAGGGAATATTAGGCAACTTGCCCAGGCTTCAGTGGTAGATTAATTTTATGAACAACCCATTATTAACCAAACATGGAACCTGTGGGCCTGACCGGAGCCATCTTTTCACCAGACCCTGTGGCCCTGGCTGCCCCAAAGCATCCGACGTTGATCCCCTGGGCTGTGCACATCTGGGTGCTGGGGCAGTCTCCTTGTTGCCCTGCGTGGAGCCCTCCAACCCACCACCATGGGTTAATTCACAGGGACGGTCCCAACATCTGCCTGCATCTGGATGTGTGTGCTGTTGCTCTCCACTGCCTCGCACCCCTCTGATGGGTGCAGAGGACTGTGATTTTCTTTGGCCAATGGTGAAGGGGAAGGTAAAGTGTGCATATCCCAGAGCCTGGATCCCAGGACGCTGTGCAGCAGCCACCTTGCTCTTTGGGGACTCAGCTATCATCTACAGAAGTGTGGGCCAGAGTGAGGAGAACCCCCTAGTCCGGCCAGCCCCTCCATGCCAATGGCTGGACACAGCCACCACCAGCAACCCTCGCCAATAACGCACAGAAAAGACCTGCTCAGCCAAGCCCAGGGGACCCGCAGAGTCACACAACATAGCACAGTGCCATTAAAGCTGCTAATTGTCACAGATGGAAATAGAAATTGGCACCTGGAAGTGGGCTGCTGGCACTAAACACCAAGGCAGGCTTCAGGACTGGCAGCAGGTGGAGCTGGAAGGGCCGGGTGGATGTGGGCAGCAGAGGCTGCAGGGACAGTGACATAGTCACTGTTGGAGGCTGAAATAAGGGATACCCTTGTGTAGTGGCAGAACTTTTGGCCATGTTTCCACTTCTGGTAGTGTGGACACTAAAATGTCTCCAACAGTTCCTCCAGGCAGCAGCAGAAAATTCTCACGTAAGAAATAGTTTTTGATGCTACCAGGAGACAATGGCCTTAGAATGAAGATGGCATGGGGCGCTCAGCCTCTTTAAAAGCCACTGAGAAATTTTGAGGTCACTGCTCTTAGAGCCTCTCAGCTAGAAAAGCACATGTGAAAAGAGTTTAGGTAGGCATTATGATGTGTGCCTGTAATCAGCACCAAGGGAGGCTGAGGCAGGAAGATCACAAGCTCAAGGCCCACTAGGACAACTTAGAAAAACCCTGTCCCAAAAAATAAAAAGGTATGGTGATGTAGCTCAGCAGAAAGGCCTTGGATTTAATCCCCAAGAGCAAGAAAAGAGAGATCTTAAGGAAGTTTCCCATATTAAAAAAAAAAATAGCAAAGCCTTCTGTGCTCAAATTAAACAAAGCTTGTCTTGGAAAGAATTATAGGAGTGTCTTTAGGGTCACATGGTAAATCTCAATAAGATTCATGGGAAACCTATGTAGTAGTTTAAGGAAAGTCACTGGTGAAAAGACCACCAGCCTAGACTCAAAGAGACAGTTCACATTGAAGAGAACTCTTTGAACGGAGTGCCATCGTTCCACAATCAGGAAGCAACAGGAGAAATCTGCTGGCAGTAAATGTGCTCTGTGTATGTGTGCGTGCATGCATGTGTGTGTGTATTACTGGGTATTTAACCCAGGGCCTGGCACAGGCTAGGAAAGGGCTGTTTCACTGAACTATGGTCCCAGCACTGCCCCCTTCCTCCCCTTTTTGGAAGTAGGGTCTTAGTGAGTTTCCTGGGCTGGGTAGTAGCCTGTGTGTAGAGTGTAGTCATTCACAAACCCTTCAAGGCTGTTGTACTCACTAGTATTAGTTTTTGTTTAAAAGCAAATTGGTGCTTTATCTACCGACACTATGAAAATGATATCAGATGCAGGCGACAGAGGGACATGCCAGCTGCGGCTTCATGTGGCTCATGCAGGTGTTCTCCTATCACGGAACTGTGTTCTCACATGTGCTTTCTTCAGGGCCGTAATACTCTGTGTTCTCTTTCTGTATAACATGATAACACGCTAATTTTCAATCTCTACACGTTTGATTTGCTTCATAAATGCAGGATACAAAAAATGTTTCCCAGGCTGTGCTCACATTTGCAATCCTCCTCCAGCCTCCCAGAATGCCGAGATTCCAGGTGTATGCCACTGTGTCTGGTCCATCCAGATGGGTCATTTCTTATGGAAAGAGAAAGAGGAATCTGGAAGGTAGAGTGGAGAGCTCGGAGGGCAGAGGTGAGGAGGGTCAGTGAGTCAGGGGGGGTTCCGTAGTGACGGAGCATTTTGCCCTAGAGTGAGGGAAAGTGGCTCAGCGCATCCAGCCAGTTTCTAAGAATTTCTTCAACTCACTGATCGCTGCCTCCTCTGGAATGGCAGTGTCTGTTGGCCATCTTGTCCCTGTCTCCCCGTTTACGTCAGTGTGTGGGGAGGTAGAAGACTTGTGCTCTGAGTTCACGTGTCTTTGGATCTAAAGGACATTATAGTTGCATGGAGGGAGCCTCAGACCCTGAGATCTGGGACCTACAGCCTAACATCTCAATCTCACGGGACCTCAGGGATCTTGGGCTGAAGAAAGCACATCTTCCATGTGGAAAGAATTTACATATTGTGACCAAAGAGAGGATTACAGTAGATTAATGATAGCCCCAAATTCTTTTTACTTCTTCACTCATTGAGAAATAGATTGTTTCTTTTTCTTCTGAGTCTTGGGTAGTCCCGTGTTTTGCTTTCACCAACACCGTGTGGTATAAATGGCAGCCATCGTGAAGAGCAATATGACTGTCCTGCTGGAGAGACAACCACTTGGAGAGGGAGAGAGAAACTTTGGAGAGTGACAGGTGACGGGGCATGAGAGGGAAGGCAGTTAGTCTCCAGGCATTCCAGCCATACTCTTGAGGTGCCAGACATACTCGTGGCACCATCTTGGATCCTCCAGCTCTCAGTAAACCATGTAACCAGTCTGCATGGAGCAGGGATGAGCTGGTCCCATCTCATCTTGTCTGGCTGCAGGATCAGGAGGAAATCAATGGTTATTGTTTTCAAGCAATAGATGCTGGTCTAGGGATGTAGTTTAAGGCCCTGAATTTGATCCTCAGCACCAAGGAAAAAAAAATGTTAGGTTTAGTTGGGCACAGTGGAGCACACGTGCAATCCCAGGAACTCTAGAGCTAGGATCACAAGTTTGAGCCCAGTGTGAGAAACATAGTGAGACTCTGTCTCAAAATATAAAATAAAAGGGTTTGGGATATGCTCAGTCCAAGGCCTTGGATCAAAAAAGTTAAAATGTTAGGTCTATTAGTGTAACGTTCCTTCAGATGTAAAAACTGAAACAGAAATTGGTTTCAGATACGTGATTTGAATCTGCAAAAATATGCCCAGCTGTATTTCAAATTGCTATGGTCATCGGGGAATCTCTCTCTCTCTCTCTCTCTCTCTCACTGGGATTATTTTGTCGTCATCTTTGCTATCTCCTTGTTGTATTGTTGGCGGGGGTTACAAGAAGGAGGTGTGTAAACAAATTATCCTTTTGCTTCTTCGGTGACCCGGCCAAGAGATGTAACCAAGGGACCACTTGTACTGCCGAGACTGACACAGACCCTGAGCACCGGCCTTGTGGTCAGAAAGTCTTTGGATATACTTTGAGAGGTCTTGGGGAAGGAACGGTCATCCTTCCTACTGGAGAATTGTAAACTTTTGATTGAGGTAAAACGGTGGAAGTCACAGCCAAAGATGTGTCATCCTCCTGCCTCAGCCTCTCAGAGTACAGGAATGAAAGGCCTATCCCCCCATGCCCAGCCCTCGCCCTTTTTAATAACCATGAAACCTAGAGGATTTACTATCTGGCTCTTGCAGAAGAAAAATTTCCAATCTATACCCTTACTTTGGAACGCGGGGACATCTCCTAGCTCTCGTGTCTCGAACACTCAGTTACAGCCTGGTGGGACTCCCCTCACTGGGAGTCATGGGAGGCAGGTAAGTGGAGTGTTCCACGCCAATTAAGTATAAGAAACATTCAGTGGGGGAAAAAAAGGCAAATGAGCCTATAGAAGAGTGCAGGGCAAGGCCCACGGCTTAGCTCTTTCCTAAGTCTCTTGGAGCTCTTTCTGTGACCCACTTTGGAACCTCCCGCTGCCAGGCACAACAGGTGGCCCTGGAGGAAGGTGCCCTGGTGCCAGGCAGGCCAGGTCAGTGTTGTTTTGTCTTGCCCTTTTTGTTGTGTTTTTAATTGACGCAAAATTATCGCACATAGTTGTGGGCAACAGTGTGATGCTCTGATCCATACGGACTGTTTTCTTGATATGGGGGCTGAGCTCAGGGCCTTCACCCCGAGCTACATTTTCATTTTTAATCTTTTGAGACAAAGTCTTGCTCAGTGGCTAAGTTGCCCAGGCTGGGCTTGAACTCACGCAACCCTTCTGGGTCACGAGGCCCACGTTCGACATCTCCAGGGCCCTTCGCAGCTCTCCCAGCCTCTGGCAACCAAGAATCTACTCCCCTCTCTCTGGAATAATTATTGTTTAATTTCCACATTGAGTGGACAGGGATGCACCTGTCTACTGTGATGGCTTCTTTCATTTTATATAACGTCCTCTACTGCCATCCCTGGGGCCAAAGGTGACAATGTCCTTCTTATTTATAGCTGAGTGGTGCCCGCTGTGGACATGCACCAGGTGTTTGTCCCCGCCGTCCATCCACTGACGCTCCGGGTGGCTCCTCACCCAGGTGACAGTGAGTAATGCTGCCATCACTTGGGAAGGCCGCGGTCTCTTTGGCCTGTTAATTTCCCTTGGATGTGTCCCCAGCAGTAGAATCTCTGGATCGTAGAGCAGTTCTTTAATTGTTCAGGGGCAGCATCGCACAGGTCTCCGAGAGAGCCACACCGCTGTGGCTCCCCACGTCCTCCCGCAGTGTGTAAGGGGCCCCCTCTCTCCCTTCATCTTCACCGTTTACCCCCTTTTCTCCCTGGGATTCTCTGGCTGTCTGCCCATCCGGTCAGAAGCTCTAATTCAGACTACAGTGTGAGAGACTCAAAGTTCTCTAAAGGGAGTCAGCTCTTGCAGAACAACAGGAAAGGGCACTGCTGAACTAGGACACTCCCTTTTTTCTTCTGTTTGTCACCATCAAAGCTGCGATTTGCCCCTCAGCCCCTGTTCTGCGACAGTAGTCCCTCGGTTTTGCTGGAGCTACTCTTGAGCAGATTTCTTTAGGATGAGACAGAATCTCTGACGCTGGAGGAGATGAGTCCACTTAGCCCGGCTGCAGGGTCCCTTGGCGTGACAGGCTCCTGTGTCGGAACATCTTCACCTCCGGCTTCGGCCTCGAGCCATCACCCAGCGCCTGGTCTGAGGGAGCAGTGTCAGGCTGACATGCCCGGGTGCTAGCAGAGGAAGGCGTTTTTCTCTTTGGAAAGCTACTTTGGAGCCAGAGAAGATTAAAGGATGTAGAAGACGAAAGAAAAGAAGAGGCTATATTTGCTTTTGATTTGACCGCCACAAGGCCTGTGCTCAGGTGACACTGCCGGGGGTCTCACAGTACGTCTACCCACACAAGCAACAGGGGAGTTAGCCCTGAAGACACAGCACATTCTCATCTGTAGAACTTCTGCTTCCAGTGTCTTGGGATGCCACTTTCAGTGCCATCTACTGTCCTGTGTGCTCAGTACAAGTGAGACAGGTATGGCCGCAGCTGCGCAGGTGCAGAATTTGCTGGTCCAGGTGGACTTTTTATTTATGTATTTACTTTGTGGTAGTGAAGACTGAGCCCAGGGCCTTCACAGGAAGCTATATCCTTGCCCCCTGCCCCTTTTTGAGATAGGGTCTTGCAGTCCTTCTGCCTCAATTTCCCACAGTAGAGTGCTGAGATCAGGCCTGGTAGGTGAACATTAATGGTAGCATTTAGGTATTAATGATGGGGTCACAGAGGTGGTTTTTGGGCCTGGGGGCCCTCGCTCTGCAGATACTACAATGGAGTCTCTGAAGAGAGGAGGCTTTGGGAGCATCTGCTCATGTGTGCCCACGTGGGTGTGCAAGTTTGTCGTCCAGTGGGCACACTCTGCCCCAGCTCCTCCTGAGCTGGTCCCTGACACGTCTGTCCCCAGTGCCCCAAGGTGACGAGAGCCAGTGTGATTGGAGGAGTCCAGGAAGAGCTGGTATTCCTCCTGCCTTGTCCCCACAGATGCCCCATGGCACACACATGTCATTGCTCCTACAGGACTTCCTGTGAGCTGCTGCGAAGGCCACATGCTTGGCTCGGCTCTGGGGGCTCAGGCCAACTCAACCTAGAGCTTTCAGTACCAAGGGCCAGCCCTGCTTTACAGCGTCTGCATGGGGTGGTTACCCCCTGCCAGTCCCAGCTGGTCCTTGGAAGGCAGACTGAGCAGCTGTGGCCTAGCAACAGGACATGAGGTCACAGCCGGGCCAGGCCAGGAATTGGCCTGAGCGTCAAGCCGTGATTGATGGAGGGGCTTCCTCCCTCCAGATGAGGGGGACACAGGTGGACTCTGTGCTGTCCTCTCAGGCCTTACCCTTCCCGTCACTGCTACCAGTAACACCCACCCTTCCTACCACCAGCCAGGCAGGGAGGTCCGCACATCCCCACCTCCAGGCCAGCCCTTTCTCCCTCCCTGTTGGGCTGTGTAGGAACCATGCTGTCCTCTCAGGGTCCTCACCGCTGGCTTCCCGCCACCTGGACCTTTCTTCCCGAGCCCTCTAGGACATCATCCGGGTCTCTGTATGCAAGCTGGGTCCCCACTACCACACACAAGGCAGCCTAGCCCTCCCCCCGGCTTTCCACCTCCCTTGCATTCCTTTCTTCCAGGTTCTCATCCCTTGTCTCTCCTTGAGGAACAAAGTCGCCAAGTGTCTCCCATGTCTCCTGGCCTCCAAATACAGGGCACTCAGCTGAATTAAAAGCTGTGCTTCAGTGGTGGTGGGTGTAAATGGACCCCAACAGCTGTGGGACAATAGCGCTTTGGGAAGTGGGGGGAAAGGGGTGCCAGGGCTGGCAGCTTGACCCCCGCCCTCAGGACAGACGGGGCGTGGCTCTCCCACCACGCTCACCGGGGTGCATCTGATACACCGTCCCCACTCCAAAGTTTAATTTAGCCGATGTCTTGGCCGCAAGCAACAGCTGGTAAAATTAGTTGGGGGATTAAGGAACGTATAAGATGCATAGCTCCTTAAAAGGAGCTGGATGTCGGGGAGGAGCAGGGCCAGAGCACCCCGGATTTGGCCGTGAAAGGTGCGGCGGGCCTCTCGGAGCGCGAGGGCTGCTGAGTGTTCTAGGGGGCCGCTGGGGCAGGCTCAGGACGCAGCCCAGCACTGCCGGGCTCCTACACTCTGCTGACCAGGAGGCCACGGCCCCACCTAAAGCCGCCAGGCGGCCTCCAGGGCCATAAATAAATAAGAAGGTTGGCAAGATCACTGTAGGGAAACGGTCAGCTCCTGCAAGGCAAGAAACCCCCAAACCAACCAGCAAAATGGGAAGAAAGGCGTGTGCCGCGCACGTGACAGGGAAGGGCCGGCAGGGAGAAAGGTGGCCGCTGGAAGGAAAAACAGGACCCCAGGCCCACAGGGTGAAGGATAGGAGATACAAAGAGCCCCTGCATTTTAAAAAATATTCTCAATTTCATCTGTGGTCAAAGAAATACAAATCAAAATCAAATATGTTTTTACTTGACGGATTTTGGTAAATTTTTGTTTTGGTAGAGGGATGGAACCAAGAATCTTCACTTTAAACTATATCTCAGCAGCTTTCTATTGTTTACTTGAGAGAGGGTCTCCTTAAGTTGCTAAGTTGTCCAGGCTGGGCTTGAACTGACGATTCTCCTGCCTCAGCCTCCCCAGGTGCTGAGATTACAGGCCTGCGCCCTGCTGAATATTTTTATATTCTTAATATATTTTGTACCTGCGTAATATAACTATATTTGGCAGGAAGGAATGTTTGAGAATATGTTAGTAATAGCAAATAATATAAAGTGTAAGCAATTCCCAGCAATCCGAGACACCGGATAGCCATGGAACATGCGCTACCATGGAAGATGTTTTCTCATGTACACACTTTAAGCATAAAAACGATGCAATAGAGGTGATCTGAATTGTGGAGCGACGAGCCCCTGCTTTTGCTTGAACATGGCTTTGCCACACGGGCTGGTGGCGGCATGGCATGAAGGCACACAGCCGCTGTGGCCTCACGCTTCCTTTCTCCCCGGGGGATGGTCATTCCTGTCCACAATTGGACAGCAGGGAGGGAAGGTCCTTCCCTGAGCCTCTGGCTCTTCATCTCTAAAACCTCAATACAGTGACTCCGTGTGTAGGACTGTGGTGCGGAATGAACATAATCACATGAAAACGTGGGACAGAGCCTGTAGTTGATAGGTGCCTGTAAATGACGGTGATGGTGGTGGCAATGAGGGTGGCAGCAGTGACGATGATGGAGGAGGGAGAGAAAGACCAGGACCTGAGGAGTGCCCAGAGGAGGAGGAGGGAACAGGAACGGCTGGTGGGAACCTGCTGTGCTCTGGGTCGCCACTTTTACCGCTTGCCTATCCTTACGGTGGCCCCATGGTTACAGGTTAGCAGGTCCACCTGAGTTCCGTGATAAGTTCCTAGAGGTCAACGTGGTGACTCATCTGAGGTCACCCAGTATTGAAACACTCAGCTTCAGTTGTTTCTTCTTTTGACACTGGAGACTGAGCCCTGGGCCTTTGCACTGACTTACATCTCCAGCCCAGGCAGTTTTTATTTTGAGACAGTGTCTCACTAAATACGTTGCCCAGGTTGGGCTCAAACTTGCAGTCCTCCTGCCTCAGCCTCCTGGGGTGATGGGGTTACTGGCCTGTACCCCCAGGCTGGGCTTGAGTATTTCTCTTTGACTTCCAGCCTCCGTATACCTCCCAGCACAGAGCTTGGTACCCACAAAGTGTTAGGTAAATCCCAATTCATTTTCAAAAGCCTTCGTATCTCTTTCAGGGGTCCCCAACATTTTAGGACCCCGAGACAGGTTTAGTTGAAGACCCTTCTCCCAAGGGTAAGAGGAGGGGTGTCAGGGTGGAGGGAGGAGGTACTCCCTCTGTAGTAGGGGGCTGGAAGATGGCTTCGAAAAGGCCAACAGTAGCAGGAGGAGCGGGGCGGGGCGGGGCGGGGGGGGGGAGGTGAAGTCCCTCCTCCTGTCAATCAACAGCGGCATGAGAACCTGATAAGAGCGCACTGACAGGAGGCGGGGCTCTGCTTGCAGCTCGCCACCTGACGGCTGCTCCCAGTCCTTCAGGGCTCAGGGATGAGGGCCAGCTGCCAGGGGTTTGGGGACCTGAACTCATGCTTTAGGAATTGCTGCAAGGCCTGTGGCCTGCTTCCTTCAAAGTCCCAGGCGGGAAAGCTCGGCCTCCCTACAGAGTCCTAGCGTTATTAGCTGACTATTCAGGTAAATCTCCAGCTCACCTGCTCTGGCTGCCCCAGGGGTGAGGTTGGGAGTCTGCAAAGGCATTTGTGGGCTACTATCCTGCCAAGTTCTGCTCCTAGTCGGCGCTAGAGGGAGCTAGAGGCTGGGGGTGCCTGCCACCCCGCGGTCACCCGCGCTGTGTCCTCACGCTGCCGGCAGCCCAGACACCAGCCAGGACACTGCCTCCTGGCCCCGGGGCCACCTGGCCAGCGCTCGGGCCCAGGTGTCTGCTCGGTGGGGTCCCGCCTCTGACCCTCCTGGTTCTGTTAACCACAGCCTCTGACTTGGTTCCCGCAGCACTGCGGGCGACTCTCCCCCTGGTCACCTTGGTGTCCCCTTTTGCCTTTCTGGTCCTCCAAGACCCGTTAATTCCCTAGAATAAATTCTCTCTGGTAACATTACTGGAAGCTTTTAGAGAATTTTAGCGCCATCCCTTCCCATTCCATGATGGTCTCCACCCTCATGCTGCTGGGTGGGTATACAATTTAGCTTTGGGTGGGTGACTGTGAAGCAGAGGTTGCTGGGTACTATGGCAGCCATTTTGGATCCTGCTGCCCCACCTGAAGAGGGACCTCAGCCTCCAGGCGTCCTGTCCTCAAAGATAAACAAGACTAGGATGTGGAGAGATCAGCTTAGTCGTAGAGGTCGGGGCTGGCCCTCGTGGGGCAGGTCTATGATCCTGACCAAGCCCGCTCAGTCAACGGGAACTCGAGAGGGGGAGTGCGGATTGAAAAATACTGGACTCTTGCAAGGGACACTGCAAAATTATTATCTACATCCTTCCGTTATATACCCTCCTTGCCTTCCCATTAGTTAACAGTCACGTGTTTCCACACCTGATCCAAATTTCAAACAAAACAAGCAAAACAATGCGTGACTTAAATTTAGTAAACAAGCAACACCTGGAATTTCACACGGTTCAAACGGTAAACAAGCAAAACAACACATGATCAAATGGTCAAAACATGTGACTTAAATTTAGTAAACAAGCAACACCTGGAATTTCACATGATTCAAACGGTAAACAAGCAAAACACATGATTTAAAGGAACTTGGCCAAGGTCAGCAATGCTGAGGCTCTCGGGCCCTGAGGGCCCCAACATAATCCCAGCATTCTGGGAGGCTGAGACAGGAGGATCACAAATTTGAGCCCAGCCTGAACAACTTAGTAGCTCTGTGAGAATTTATCTCAAAATTAAAAAAATAAAAGAGCCTGGGCTTAATCTATAGCACCACAAAGAAAGAAAAGGAGGCAGGGCATCCTCAGGGTCTGGTGCGACAGTGTGGCCATCCCAGCCACAGGTCTGCGGTCCCATGCTTCTCCTGCCCAGCTTTGCTGTCCCATTTTTAGGCTCCGTCCCCCTCCGGCCGCACCCCCACTCCCAGGACTCATTCAGCTCTGGTTTCTTGTTGGTCCCCGACCCACCTTCCAGAGTTTCTGTTGGTAATGCACACCCCAGGTCCTGCGTGGGCTGCTCCGGCTTCTCTAGGCTGTGGATGGAGCTGAGACTTTGGCGGCCCTGACAGCTTTCTCTTTGGCCTGTCCCTTTCCACTTCTCCTTGCCCCCTAACCCTCCTGCGGACTCCCAAGCCCTGCCCTTTGCGCTGCGCCTGCCCCGTGGGCCTCCATGCCCACCCTGGCTCTGTAGAGCGTGGCTGGCATGGGGACTAGGGAGCAAAGCACAGGAGTAAGCACTCCGTGAGCCTGGGTGACACCCGTGTTTGATGTCTGTTTTCTCTCAAGGATCATATCAAAATGTTTAACCACAAAATCATCCCACCTGAGATCAAAGTCCAGGGGTCTCCAGGTGGGTCAGGCATTAAGTCTTCAGTTGCCAGACCCCAGGAGATCGGGGGTTCAGGGGGAGGGTGTGGACTGCTGAGTCACTGAGAGGCCTGCTTTTATCCAAGGGGTAGAGAAACATTCTACTCTTTTGATGGTGGTCAAAACTCCCCCTCCTTCCCCAGAAAGCTCTTCCTCGCCCCAGTCTCCCAACTTCCTTCCTCCTCCAGCTTCCCCCGGCCTTGCCTAGCATTCGGCCCCCCACCCCATGCCCACCCCAAGTCCACTACTCTTCAGACTCTTATTTTGAAATCTACTCAGAGTTCAAAAGCACCAGTGACCTGCTTTTCCTAGAGTCTGTCCTACGGGCTTGGAATGCGTCCCTCACCACATGGCCCTGAACGCCCATCTGGCCCTCTGCTTTTGCCTCAAGATGGCTCACCCCCAGGACCCTCGCCCTCGGAACGGGGACATGGGCGCAGAGCCTGCCCTCCTTAACTTTCCCCAACCTGGCATAAGCAGGTCACTGGTCCTAATGCCCCTCCTGAGAGGCCCTCAGCAAACAGTGGCCCCAAGGGATGCTGTGAATGAAATCCAGAAAAGTGTCCTGGCCTCCAGGCCCTTCTGCTCCACTTACCCTCCCCCACCCCAGCACTTAGCAGGCCTGGAGCAACAACTCAAATACAGGCATGCCCACCTTGGTCCTACTATGTGCAGTTATAAATCAAGCCAGCCAACTGCCCAAAAGCAAGTTGCATCTTGTAATCTGGACAAATACACTTTCTTTCTGTGGTTCCAGGTTGGTTCTGTACTATGTAGCCTAGGCTGGCCTCAAACTCATAGATATCCTCCTGCATCAGCCTCCCAAGTGCTGAGATTGCAGAAGTGCATTGCCACACCCAGCTAATTTTTATGTGGTGCTGGGGAATCAAACTCAGGGCCTTGTGCACACCAGGCAAGCATTTTAACCACAGAGCTAGCTGTGCCCCAGCCCCGACAAGTACACTTTCACAACAACCTTGAAAGTCAGGTCTAAACTGAGCATCCCTGGAATCCCTGATGTTCTGTGCTAGAAAATGCCGGCATCGAGGACCAGGCTCTGGGTCCTTTCTGCCCTCTTGCCTTTCCACCCTGGCTCCGCCTGCATCCGCCAGGCCCCCTGCCAGACTCCAATGGTAATTTGCAACCGCTAGGGGTTGGACGTTGTGTTGGAGATGAGACCAGGGAAGCCAGCAGCTAACCAGGGACCTCAGAGTTTCAGTCCAGATTGTATCTGGCTCTACATGTGTGTGTTCCTGTGTATACCTGCATGTGCAGTCTGTGCACATGAGAGTGGGGAAGCAGTCCTTGCACGTAGCTAAGTGCACGTTCAATTTCAGTGGCAGCGTGAGCCTTCGGGGGCCAGCAATGTGCGGGATGTGTCAGTAGGCAATGGAGAGGCGGGGCGAAGTGAATGTTCTCACCTGGCAAGGCCCAGGAGCTCGGTTACTCACGGGGCGGCAAAGGAGTCAGCCACAGCGAAGGGCCACTTTCCGGGTGGCTTTGATTTAGTCTCCTAATCCCCCGGAGCCTGATTTCCTCACCTCTAGAACAGGAATACGAGTATTATTCATAAACTGGGTGTGGTGGCCCATGCCTGTAATCCCAGCACTTGGGAGGCTGATTTATGGAGGTCACTGTGAGGATGAAGTAACAATTAACACAGCCACCGCGTACCAAGTTGGATTGTCCGGAGAGCATTCCAAGTACATGCCTCACTGCCATGTTACAACATGACCGGGCCGAGGGTGCCACAGTAACCTCTCAGCGCACCCGGCTGCTCTTGTGGTGATGATCCATTATGCATCACTCCCTGCGTCCCGCCCAGACGGCAGGGTGCATGGGGGTAGGTAGTGGGATCCCAGGGCACTTCTCCCAGCACCCCCTCACAATCACCCTTGAGGGACTGGTCCTTCTGCTGCGCTTAGGACACTCACCCTCTGCAGAGCTGGAGCCCAGCTGCTGAGTCGCAGCGCCCCCTGGTGGTCTACTCCCAAACATTGCGACCAGTGTCAAGGCCCTGGCAGGTGGGAAGGGAGGACGATGTGATCAGTTAGTTGTGTGACAGAGAGGACACACGTGTGCAGGGGAGACAGGGAAGGGAAGGACAAAGTCATGGCAAGGAAACTGTCACTGACAATGTCACCAGCATCCCTAATTTACCAGGCACAGCCATGGGCCTTTGCACTAAGCAACGGGCATTCACCGTAGCCAACATGCCCTGATGAGGCCTGTCACAACCTGCACTGAGAACCTGGCACATAGCAGTTGCGTAATACATTCTGAACGACGATTAGCACGGTAATCAGGCAAAAATGCTTAGCTCCATTTGGAAAAACGACACAAGGAGCCTCATGCTTAGAGAAGAGGTCCCGGGCAGAGCCAGGGCACGGGGCCCCGGGCCACCCCTGCCCCCAGAAAGGACAGGCACCTGCCTTCAGGGAGCTTGCTCACACTGGCATCCCTGTCTTTAGACAAGTGCCGGGACCTGCCAGGCCTGTCTATTTACAGCTCATGGCAGCAGTCCAGCCAAGCTCTGCTCGTAAATTATGAAGGCAGTACATGTGGGCCAGGATTGGGGAATTCAGGGCGTGAGGGAACCCCAGGAATCTCTGTCTAATCCTCTGCTCCCCAGGGCAGCAGCTGACGCGGGCAGCGGGGATTTGCTGGTCCCCTCCATGAGCTCCAGGTGCAGCGGCTGAGGCCACGCTGACCATGGGCTGCTCCGAGTTTCCTTGTCCCCCAAACAGCGTGTCCCCTCTCGTGTGCACTGGCGCCTCCACGTGGAAGGTTGGGGAAGTGCTAGCGGTGAATGGGTCTTGGTACATACACTCGGGTCTTGGGAGATGACCCTTCACTCATAGGTCCCCAGAATTTGCTTTGGAGTTATTATTTTTTCCTCTCATTCCATTCTTTTTGGTATTGTCAGTCTACTGCTTAACTCTTCTACTTAACTGCTTCCTTCACGTGTAACTGCGCATCACATCTCAGCCTAGTGTGGCCTGCGCTCCAGGCAGCCTGGTGCAAGCACCGCCCCGGGGTGCATTTGGGAACTGTGCTAGCGTCCATGTGGGCTTTGTGTTGGGCTGTGACCCTTGATGGCGTTTGGGTTGGTTTGTTTCCAGGCTGTGGAGAGCGGAGAGGACACCAAAACTCAGGTGTCAACTGCTGAGAGCCACCCCAGGCATCCTGAGGGACACCTGCTAAGGAACATGTAAAGAGCCTGGCTCCTCCGCACGGCTCACCTCCTGTAGCAGCGACAACAGCCGGAGGAGACCCAACTCGGTAGGCACAGAGAAGGGACAGGGAGGAGCAAGGGGCCAGGAACCGCCACAGCAGCAGCAGGATGGTCGCCCGCTGCTGACAGAGTGTCTGGTCTCCAATTACACCACATCAGAGCTCCCCAGGTACAAAATTAGCAGCAGTGTCCTGTGGGTGGGGAGCCAGAGAAATCCCCAGACTCAGCAGGACTGAGGAGGGCACAGGAGGGAGAGAGAGACCAGGGCAGGGCAGGGGGCACATCTGTGTGCCCCTTGCTGCTAAGGTGGCCACCCAGTGGCAGAGTCAGGGTCATAGGAGGGGTCCCGGATTGGTGGGGCTGGAGTGGGGGGCAGGAGCTGGGGTAATCTGGGAGCAGGAATTTGATAGTTTGTTCCACCCGAAGCACACACACGTGTGTGCACTGCACCCTGAATAAGAAATGCAAATAAAAAACTTCCAGGGCTGTATATGTGTCCCCCGCAACGTTTTCCCTACAACCCCATTAGGCAAGCCTGATTTTGCAAACAAAGGAAGGTTCAAAGCTGGTGCAGCAGTCTGCCTCAGGACATACAGCTAAACAAATGCATTGTGTCTGTAATTACTATAATTATTAGGCACCCACTTGGATCTGAGTGTCCAAAGATCCAGTCTCCAGCTCATAATGTCACTACCCTGCACATTGCAGACTCTGCCTGAACACGCACACACTCACCTACATGCAGTTGTGAGTGTTTTAGACACAAACTGGCTACGTGTTCCACACTCAGTTGGTTCGTAGTTTCTACACCACGCTCCCAGTTTACACAACCCCACGTCAGGGCTGAATCATGCTTTCTTGCCCAATGTGGTTATGCCACTTCCGATCTCTCCTGACCCACTCTTGACTGATGTCTGCCATGGCCAGGTGCTTGCCCCCCCGCAGAACTTGCAGGCACCCTGCTCTGCACCTGTAGCCTGGGCTGGTGGAGTCGGTGTCCCGAGCATTTCCAGCTCCTCACGTGGGATTTCCTCTGTGTGCCCGCCCGCTGGCAGCCTCTCGTGGTGCGCTCCTTGTGCAAGTTGCAGTTTCCGTCTATCGCCCTCGGTGACGCCATACTATTTTTATGCAGGGCTTCAGCTAAGGATTTCTGGTCCCCGTGGGTGGCTTCCATGAGGACTTCACATCGGTGCCGGTTTCAGGCTCGTGGTCTGACCCGGCATGACATCCCTTGTTCCCGCGGCCTGATAGTCTGCCTCTGCTCCTGTGGTGACCCCTGGGCTGACAGCTGAGGAACTGTCCTCATAATTGTGCTCACCCAGCTTCATGCTAGGAGTTCAGGGTCAATGTCCTGCCCACAGCAGGACCTGAAATCTCAGCTCTTAGCCCTCCGGGAGGCTGAGGCAGGAGGGTCACAAGTTCCAGCCTGGGCAATGTAATAACTTAGCAAGACTCTGTTTCAAAATTAAAAGGTAAACCAGGGGCTGGGGATGCAGCTGAGTGCACACGCTGCTGCGACTTGTGACAATCACATCTAGCCTTGCTCTTTCCGCAGGCTGGGTGACCCACCAGTCCCGCTTGCCAGTATCCCTTCCTGCTCCCCTCCTAAAATCTGCAAATTATACTTTGTTTTTGAGCTGGCAATTTGTAAATTTAATTTTTTTTGGGGGGGGGGGTGGAATTGATCCCAGGGGCAATCTACACTGAACTACATACAACCCACAGTCTGTTTGTGTGCCTGCTTATTCACTCTTTTGAGGCAGGGTCTTACTAGTCACCCAGGTGAGACTCAAACTTGTAATCTTCCTACCTCAGCCTCCTTCAGTTCTGGGCTTAAAGTATACCTTTTTGTTTATTTCCTTTTCCTTTCTTTCTTTCTCTTCCAAGTACTGAGGACAGAGCACAGGCGCACACAGGCTGGGTGAGCACTCCGCCTCTACGCTGCACCCCAGCTTCAGAGCACAGCGAGAACTTTACCATCTTGATTTGGCCCCGTGCCTTTGCTCAATAAACCACTGTCAGCTGAACGTCTCTCCCTTTTTCTCCTTTTGTGTTCCCTCCTCAGACGAGTTCCAACTGCGTCTTGGCCTTCCAAGGATGCGGGTCTCTGAGGCGCCTGTGGCGCTGGCCTGCCCAGGTGACCTCGCTGGATCAGGGCTATGAGGCCAGGCCCAGGGCTGGGTCTATCCTGGGAAATCCGGTGGCACCCAGGCTCTATTTGAGGCAGAAGTTCCTCTGGGGCAGCCAGTGGAAGGGGGACCAGGTTCAAAGAAGAGATTGAGGCTGCTAGAGGCTCTGTTTTCTGAGAGCCAGACAGCCCCAGGGTCCTGAGGACAACTCCTGTCCCCAGGTCCTTTGCCTGGGGTAAGTGAGACCTGGCGTGGCTCTAGGCTCTGTCTCCCCTGACTCCCTGTCCAAGTCCAGTGGGCTCCAGTTTAGGGCAAAGGGGGCAGAGGGGATGTCTGTCAGAAAGGCCCAGGAACTGGGATGCCCCCAGAGGCTGAGGTCACCTACCCACTCATCTCTCCCTGCTCTGCTATCTACACAGACAAGTGGGGGCTTCCCAGGGCTGCATATGTCTGGGAGTAGGAGCCCACAGAGGGGAGACAGGTCATGGAGGGCCTCACTAAAGGGGTAACCTTCAAGCTGAGACCTGAAGCAGGCAGGAAGGGGACAAACCAGCAGAGGGAACAGCACGCACAAATGCCCTGAGGAGCAGATGTCTTGGAATGTTCTAGAAACCGGAAGGAAATAGCAGGAGAAGAGAGAGTGTGGGAGAGGAAGTGAGGAAGCCCGCAAGGCCTGGGGGACTCAAAGCCTGAGGCTCGGACTTTCTCCCAGGGGCAAGTGACTCAGTTTATAATGCAAAGCCTATGGTCTGAGTGGCCATGCAGGCCTACAGTGCCAGCACTCTGGGAGGCTCAGGCAGGAGAATCACAAGTTTGAGCCCTGCCTGGTGTGTGAGCTCAGCTTGGGCAACTTAGTGATACGGTCAGACCCAGTGTCAACATAAAAAATTTTAAAAATGTCTGGTGACATAGCTCAGGGAAAGAGCCCTGGGTTCAATGCCACAGAAACCAACACAAAATCCCAAAGAGAACCAAAAGAGCTCCCTAGGCCAGAGACCAGGCATGGGGAGAGCTCAGCACGTAGGCGGCAGTAGCCCTTGCATCCGACTGTGGTGGAGGTCAAGGCAGGCAAGGAGGCTCCCTGGAGAGGGCGGCCTTTGGGTGAGCCTAAGGGATGGCAGGTGGAGGGGTGGGAAGGGCTGGAGGCTCAGCCCCGAGGGAGGGGTGGGTCCCAGGGGTCAGAGGACAGGCACAGAGCCCCCAACCCCAGGCCCTTTGGTGGCTGAGCCAGCCCTGGCACCACTGGCCTCTGCTGGGCGGAGCTTCCTGATGCTCAGCTGAGGTGCCACCAAGGGCAGGAAGTCCCGAGCTGGAGGAGTCCCGAGTCCTGAAGCTGGCGCCCCGGGGCGGGTGCTTTCCCAATCACCCTGCAGCTGGCGGTGGGGTAAGAGGAAGTAGGGGCTCAGCTTGGGGAGGCGGAACCTCCGCCAGGGTCAGGAACCAGGCGTGGCCTCCGCAGAGAGGCTCCGGGGACCCTTGGGCTCCCGGGCCACTGCCAGACCAAGGAGGCCTGGAGGAAGTGAGAGGGACCTCGCTGGGCCCGGCGGGGTGAGACCCCGGCCACCTACTCCCAGACCACCCACTGCCATGGCCCTGGCCCAGCAGCTGCGGGCTGAGAGGTGAGTGTGGGTGTCGCCTCCCTGGGCCACCTCTCGCTCCCGGCAGGGCGCAGGGCAGCCAGTGGGCCCACCTGTGGCCCCATCCACACACAGGGCTGGCTAGAGTCGGGGCCTTACATCTAGAACCGCAGACTGTCTGGACTGCTTCTAGGAGCCGCGACTCTGTGTCACGCTAATCTCAGCCAGACTGAGGACACTGAGGCTCCAGAAGGCAGTGGCCTGCCTGGGGTTGCACACAGCAGAGGTGGCCAGGTCTCACAGCACAAATGTCCTGGGTTCTGTTCCAGCAAAGGCCCTTGGCTCCAGATGTGGTTACTAAGGGTTTCCACCTTCTCAGAAGAGAGTCACAGCTGTGGGTATTATTAAAGGCTTGGACCAAATGCCACCTCCTCCAGGAAGCCTGCGCTGATGGTCTCTCCCTGGCCCTCACACTCCTGCCCTTTTCAGCAAAGTTCGTCCATAACGAGAATATGATTGTGTTCTCATCGACTGCTTTTTTTCTTTCTTTTCTCCCCGTCAGAAGCATGAGTGTTGCCTTACTTTTCCTGTCTCCCAGAGACGCAGACCAACACCCTAACCACAAAGTGCTCCATATGTGTCGCTAAGGGACACGTGAATTCACCTTTGAGCCAGAGAATGTCCTAGGTCCTTCCATGCTGCCACTGTCCAGATGGGGAAACTGAGGCCTGGGGAGAGCACAGGTTGGGCGTGGAGTGTGGCCTCAGG